>ML791735.1:267447-290474 GCA_009831015.1 Picea engelmannii | reverse complement strand
TTCCTCGTCTAATGTGTGAAATGCAAAAGTATATACCTCCTACATTTTTCAATGCACAAGAACACTACCTCATACACCAAGTTGAGGAGATTGAAATTTGTGGACCTCTTCACACAAGGTCAATGTGGATGGTGGAGAGGCACTTGAAATCATTGAAGGCGTTGGTTAGACAAAGAGCATGTCCTGCGGGTTCTATGGTGGAGGGATATATGGTATATCAATCCATGGTGTATATTAGTCAGTATCTTCCTAAATTAGTAGCACCAACTATGCATGCAGTGGATCGCATTTGGGATGTGAACTCCATCAAAAACTTTGAAGATCAGGAGCATCTATTGGGGAAAGGTAGAATGAAAAAAATGAGAGGTAATATATTAATAATTGTGAAAATTTATATTAATAATACATATAAAGTTTCATTTTTGTGTATATGATCATTCTCATTAATATATTAATATAATTTATTTCATAAATTATAAATATTTATAATTAACTGCATATTGTACATTATAACTAATATTTAATGTTGGTGAATTATGTTTTTTTGATTCAGTTGCTCTAGAGTGGGATGCACTGCATTTATACATTGCAAACAATATTGACTGGATGAATGTATGGATTGAAAGATGTAAACAACATAATGGAGGTAGGTTATCATGGCAACAAATCTCTGAATTGGTTAGAGAAGCTCGTCGTAATGGAGGTGCCAATGTTATGCAGAGGGAAATTGATCTAGCATATGGTTTGAAAGATGGGCAGGTAAGAAATTTCACCCATTTTATTCAGTTATTTTATATTATACTAATGTGACTACATGTGTACTGTATTTTTCAGATACTTTTGAAGTTATATAAATATATGTTAATTTATTAATTGACAATGCATCTTTTACATATCTGACATATTGTAGTTGAAACACCACAAGGCTATGTGGTGCAATGGTCGTAAATTTCACATAAAAAAATTGGATGAAACCAAGAAAACTTCTGATAGTGGGATAACTTCAGTATTCCAGGTTACTAATGTTTCCTCTAGGAGTGACATACATCCACGAGAATATGAAAATAAATACTATGGGTATTTAAATGATATACTTGAGTGTGACTTTAATTCCTTCAAATTAGTTTTGTTCGATGTCAAATGGTATAGGTTACGAATGCATGAACATGATGAGGAAAGAACTATTATTCAACATGCCAACGGATTTCAAATGATTAAAACAACAATGTTTGAAAGAGGACATGATCACTATGTTTTTCCAAGCCAATGTGAACATGTCTTTTACTCAAATGTTCCAGGTGAAAGGGATTGGTCATTTTTTGTTAGATATGATCCAAGAGGAAGGCCAATTAAGTATACTCATTTACAGGGAGAATATGATATTGAAGATCAAGAAGATGATTCGACATAATATCAGACAAAGCCAAAAGATCATGGAGGGTCGATAGATGAAGAAGACGCATAAGATCATGATCTAGGCATAGGAGACATTATTGCAATTCCTGATGATGATGTCAATGAAAATATGCTCGAAAATGACATTGATGATGATGATGATATCATCAATCCTTTCAACATCGTTTCAGAACCAGATGATGATATAGATGTCGATTTCGATGAAGAAGATCAAGATAGAGAATAAGTATGATTACACAAATGTTGAGGTTGGATTAGGTACGTGACTATATAATATTTTATTTTGTATGAATTATTCTCTTAAAATAATTTACTTTTAATGTCATGGGTTAATTACACGTTTTTAAGTTTTATGCAGTGTTTTTATATCCTAGGTTACATGTTGTTTAATTATTATTTGAAACCTGAAAATAGTTGTCAATATAGTAAAGTACATGGTAGACTAAAAATATCATTTAGAAACACATAATTTCATGTACCTTCATTAATTTTTGTTTTTGTAGTTTTTATGCATGAATCTTAATAGGATGTTTCTTTTGATTATTTTATATTTTATAGATTGGGTTTTGGGAATCAATTGAGAGTGATGTGAGGGGGAGGGGAGGGGCCATGTGAGATTTCACCTTCACGTGGTTGGCATTGTTCAGTAGAGGATAAATTATTCTTGAAACCAAGAGAATCTCTTTCATTTTTATACCATCATGATCGTATAAGATTTCATCAATATTGTTACCTATTTGAATCTTCTTAGAATTGAGATTCGTTACATAGTCATTGAAAAAAGACAAAAGAATTATGTAGCAGACATTAATTTGGTCTTTGTGTGGGACATTTTGTGTAGGACGTTGCTTTCGATTATTTTATATTTTATAAATTGGGTTTTGGGGATCAGTTGAGAGTGATGTGAGGGGGAGGGGAGGGGCCATGTGAGCTTCCACCTTCACGTGGTTGGCCTTTTTCAGTAGAGGATAAATTATTCTTGAAACCAAGAGAAGGTATTTCATTTTTATACCATCATGATTGTATAATATTTCATCAATATTGTTAACTATTTGAATCTTCTTAGAATTGAGATTCATTACATAGTCGTTGAAAAAAGACAAAAGACTTATGTAGTGGATATTAATTTGGTCTTTGTGTGGGACATTTTATGCCATTAGTATGTTTTGTACAAAAATAATGAGGAATGAGGATCGATGAATGAGGAACGAGGAACGATGAACGAGGAACAAAAATTGCACGAGGACTAGATACGGGCAACAGGGACCTGCGAATGGGGCCAACGTTGAAATTTTTTCAAACAGTTTCTGTATGCACTGAAATTTTTCATGGATAGAATATTGGAATGCCTTAATGATATGGGAGGGTTTCTGGACTCAAATTTGAGTGACACACCCACTTTTTTCCATCATCAATTCATCATGTAAACCATAAACCCTAATTTTTTTTCAAAGTACCCAATTTGGTTGACACAAGTTTTAGGCTTTCGTCGGTCTTTCTTCATTTTGATTTCAGGTTCTACATTAATGTATATACAATGTATCTGTGTCATATTTGTGATGAAAAATCCCTCTATTTCGTTGATTTCTTAATCAACACCATCAATATACTAGAGGCGAGCAACAATGACATGTGAATGGGGCCAACGTTGAAATGTTTTCAAACTGTATCTGTATGCATTGAAATTTGACCTGGATAGAATATTCACATGCCTTAATGACATGGGAGGGTTTTTGGACTCACATTTGACTGACACACCCACTTTCTTCCATCATCAATTCATCATGGAAACCATAAACCCTATTTTTCATATGTTCTAGTAGATATGTTAATGATTCCAAGTTTCATATTTGTATTTGACTGAAGGTCCAACTAGCTTGCAAAGTATCAAATTGAGATTTCAAGTTGATAAACCAAATATGAAATGAATCCAAGCATCATTTGATATCGTCGCAAGAGAGACGGATGTAAATAATCTTGCGACGAATTTGCTATAGTATCGATGAAAAAAGTTCGTCGATAGTATAGCTAATTCGTCGCAAGAATATTGTGTCTAATTTGAATGGTGTTACATGGTTTTAAAGGAGTGTAGGGATTATATTATGGTTCAATGTAGTGTATTCTATAAGAACAATCTCTATGCCAAACTTCAAAATGGATAGTACCATATCTTGTTCACAAGACAAATATTCTTGGTATTAGTTATTAGTTGATAAGGGTTATAATTGTTAAGGGATATAGGGGTTATGGATTAAGTTTTATAGAGGTTTAGGGTGAAATATGTGAGTCACACTAATTATAATGGTTAGGGATTGTACAAGGGGTTTGGGGTTACAAGAGTTTGAGGTTAGATATTATGAGTGTTAAGACTTATATAATTTAAGAATAAGACATTATTGGGGATAGAGGTTAAAGGGGTTTGGGTATGTAGAAGTTAGATGATTTATCATAAGTTTATATATTTTAAGGATTAAAGGGTTATGGGTTATAAGGATTAGAGATTAGGGGTTAAAGGGGTTAGTGAGTTTATGGATTAGGAGTTAAAGGGGTTAGTGGGTTTATGGATTAAGGGTTATATGAATTATGGGTCAGGTGTTAAGGTATATAAGGTTTAGGGATAATAGGGGCTATAAGTACTAATGGTTTCAAGAATTATATGGATTAGAGGATATTGGTTAGAGACTAGTTATTTAGGGGTTTTTATTTGGATGGTTTTATGTATTAATGGTTATTGGTTAGGAATTACGAGGGATGAGGATTATGAATAATTAATGTGAATGGTTAAAATCAATGTTGCAAACATCGACAAAATATCGTCATGGTTCCAAAGACAAAAATATTGGCAACATCAGGAAAAATATCAGAAAATGTCATAAGAATGAAAAACAATGTTGTAAGAATGAAAATATCGAAAAATATTTCCGACCCTAATTTTGAAGATAATATCACCAACATCGTGATATTATCGAGATGTTGATAACATTGGTTAAAATAGTTACAGGGATCTAGATTTAGGAATTATAAGGCTAAAGTTTGGGGCTTATAAGAGTTATGATTAGGTTTTATGGGTTGTTGGAGTTAGGGGTTATAAATATATGATTTATAGATTAATAATTATAGGCATTAGGTATTAGTTTTTATTAGGGTAAATGGTGATTGAGAATATAAGTGTTATGGGATAAATGGGTTTTTAAGGGCTAGAGGTTATGTTCTTTAAGAATGTAGGTATAGGTTGATGACATTAGAGGTAAGGGTTCATAAGTATTAGGGTTTACACAAGTTAGGATTTTGTCTTTATAATGATTAGGGGTTAAGGGTTATAATTGCTAAGTGTTAAAAGAGTTAAGAGATTATAAGAACTATGTGTAAGGAGTTATTATGGTTTGGGGTTTTCAAATTTAAGGGTTATAAGGGTTAAGTGTTAGGGGTGATATAGGTTTAGTGGGGTTTATGTATATAACTATTAGTGGATATAGCTAAACACTTAGGGTTAATGGGGTTATAGAAACTAGAAGCTATACATATTACAAGGGTTAGTGGAAATGGGTTAATATTGGATAAAAGTTAATATTTATTGGGGTTAGTCATTACATGGGTTATATAGATAACGTGTAAAGGGTTGAGGTTTTTAGGAGTTAAGGGTTAAGTGTGATTGTGATTTATGTGGTTAGTGGTTAAAACAATTATAATGGTTAGGGGTTGTATTGCTTATAGATTATATTGGTTATAGGGGTCAATAGTTATAATTGTTGGGGATTAAGGGTAACATAGTTTATAGGTTAGAATTGACATGGTTTATATGGGTTCATGGTTACAATTGTGCCTTTGGGATAGTACTATGTTTTTTCTTTCAAGAACATACCCATGCTTCAACCACATGTCAGTATCTGAGATGGAGGTCCTAAGGTGCTAACTATGTAATGGTGGGGTCAGTTGTTAAGATGATGGGGAGGTAGGGTTTAAGGGAATGTGTTCCCTCTTCCCTAGTCGTGACCTCCATTTGTATTATATATGTATGTTTTGAATTATTCTAAGCCTTATTAGTACCCAAATATAATATTATGGAAAATGGGTTTGTTAGCAACATGGAATGTTAATGCAGTGAAGTGGGTTTTTTTTTTCTATCGTGGAGAAGTTCATTGATGGGGCACAAAATTAAGCGTGTCGGTTAAGTGCATCAATTATCTACATTGGTCAATTGTGTGAGTTAAGTGCATCAATTAGTTACATTGGTCAATTGTGTGAGTTAAGTGCATCAATTAGCTACATTGGTCAATTGTATGGGTTAAGTGCATTAGGATATTTGGGTGGCTTAGAATAGTGGTTTTGGGTTAGTGCCTTGGTGGCCATGTTTGGAATTAGGAGTAATTAGCACATTAGGGTGCAATTTCTTGGGTTGATGTGATAGATACATCCACCCTTAATCCAACACTAACATTAATAGTGGTTAGTTGTGTGCTCTAGTTTCATGCATGAGGTTCATGGGTTGGGTGTGTGGGTAGGTGCATAAATTAGGTGTATGGCTTATAATTTTAAATTGTGTCTTGATCAATATGTTGATGGATTTAGTGCATGGGTTAGCTACACATGTCAAATATGTAGTGGCATCCATCACAATGTTGATGTGAAGCAAAATCCCCAATTGGAGATATGATAAAATTCAAGCTTTCCAACAAAGTATTCCAAGGGGAGAGGACCAACACAATGCTAAGCCAACCCCATGCATACAATTTCCAAGAGAGAATGGTATAAAATAGTTAGAAGGACTATGGTCTCTAACTAAGTGAATTGTGTTGTGTTTCATCCATCAAATGACCAAGTTCCCCATGGTAATTTCTCTTTAGGAGACCCAAATGAGTGGAAATGAGTTTCCACCCATAGGTTCGGCGACCAAATCCAAGTTCACCAAATCCAACAACACAATAACAACTATTTCAAGAGAGAACCCATATAATGGACTGTAATAGTCCTTGCAACAACCTCGAATTCGTTCAACAGTACCCTGGTGTCATTGTCAATCTCCTTTGCGCAAATCCGTGCTCCCCAAGCATCGATCCTTTACTCATATGTTCCATAACTACGAACCTGGGTCTAACTTTCTGAATGACCACATGTTATGACCGCAAGCTAATCCAAAAGGTTCTTAACTATCCACCATAGGTTTATTTTCATGATGGACGATCCACATCATTTTAGGGGGAGTGACTCTTGACTCAGATCTCGAGACAAGGACCCCAGAAATCCACCTTATACTGACGCATGGATTTCTAATCCCGCACATTCTCTTATTTCGAGCGATTGACTTATGTTAATTTCCTCACCGTTTGTCATGCAAAAAGGCTATATCATCTTCGATCCATTATGTGATCGACGATCGATCATTCACCGTACTAGAATATGATCATTTCAAAGTATCCCAGAGTTTCAACTCTGATAGATGGCCTATGTCTCACACTTACATCCAAACATAATTACACACACAATCACACATGAAATAGAATGCACCATAATACATAATTACAAAAATTCATTATCTATTCGAGATCGAATTACACTATGGCCTCGATGGTCCCAATCACCTCTCGGCTAATCTACACACTCACCCTGGTATTACATTATTCAGGGGCCTCCCCAAAAACACCTGAAGGTTCATAATTTATAACAATTAAAACACAATAAGGATCGGATCAATGAAAGGATACGATCTAACTCCCAAAAATCACTCACAATAAATTAAAATATGCTTAACATAGCAGTTACAAAAACAAATTCAATCATTTGTAGAGGAAATCATATCCTCAAGGCCACATCTACCTCTTGAAGGTTCTAATTTCAAATTTTGACTTAGGTGGGGTTGATGCTCCTGCATCAGACTCCTGAGGTACAAAAATATTCATGATCGCCTGATCATGTGTTGTCATTGTTGCATCTCATTCATTTGCTTTCTCTTCATGTATCACTGAGCTTGTCCCTACGCTCAACAATGAGCTGTAACGAAGCCTCCACTTTCATAATCATCATTTTCGTTGTCGTCGTCATCATCATCGTCATTGTCATTGTTGTCATAGTCATCATCATCATCGCCATCCTTGTCATCATCATCATTGTGGTCTTCATTGTCATTGTTATCACCGTAATCAACGTTGTAATTGTCCTCCTGATCCTCCACATCATCATCGTCGTCTTATTTGGGTCAAGTTATATAGGGATTACGAGATAGGGGTTATGTCAATAAAGGGAGTCATAAATCTATGGTAAAATCATTTTATAATATCAGTTTATAAAATCTATGGTAAAATCATTTTATAACATATGGTAAAATCTAATGGTAAAAGGGAATAATTTTCATTTTATAAAATTCCAATAAATTTAATTCAACAATAAAATTAATTTAATTCAATTTATAAATTTAATTTAATAATATATATATTATATTATTATATAATATATAATAATAAATAATAAATAACAACAACAAAAAAATAAATAACAACATATAATAAGAAATAACAAAAAAAAATGTAACAAAACCAAAATAGAGAGACAAAAACTCTGTTTGAAGATATTCATGCTCACTCACTGTTTTTGAAGATATTCGCATGCTCTCACTCGAGATTGCAACAAGGAGACAAGCGCCCACCATCGAGGAGGCCCTAGCCGGCCATAGCATGAGCGATTATTGCAACAAGGAGACATGGCCACCGTCATTCCCACATAAGCCCACCATCGAGGAGGCCCTATCCAGCCATAGAGCGAGCGATTACTGCAACAAGGAGACATGCCGTCCACCATCGTTCCCACATGATCCCACCATCAATAAGTCCCTATCCGGACATAGCGCAAGTGATTACTGGTGAGAACCTCTGCGAGAACACAAGCCCACCAACAATGCTACCAAAATCGGTGAGAAGCTCTGAATTTTAATTTTTCTAGGGTAATTTTATATGTAAAAATGGTTTGTTTATGCGTGAGCGATTCTTTGGACACGATTTTGGGGTTCTAATTTAGGATGGGGGTTCTGATTTAAGGCCCATGGAAATTCCAACTACAAGGGTAGTCATATCTCCTCCTTCGTCGATGTCATATTTCCTATATAAATGAGGCACGCTTTCTTGCAAAACAGTTGGAGGAACTATGTCCATAATCTTGAGACTTTGAATAACAAAAGTTCTATCCAAAACTTCGTTTTTCCATTGTTGACATTGTCTTTAGTTCTGTTACTTGTTTAACAAGTGACTCAAGGAAAAATATATGTTCTCGACACTGGAATTAAATTCTAGACTCCTTTTATTCCAATAGCATCACTGTGTGCAGAATGATCAATTCCATATACAAATCGTAATGATTTTAATGTTTCATGTAGCATTTTTAGGTACTGAAGCATTGTATCATCTAATGTAGGAATAAGTGACTCTGCTTCAAAACTCCCTGTGAAACTTATTCACCTCTCAATAGCTACTTCAAGTAAGGCAGTCACTTGTGAAATAAATTCTTCCATCCTCCTTACTGTCTCACTAAGCTAAACTCCTTAAACACCCAGACAACGAGGAACAACTCCTCGCAAGTTTAGAGAAATAATCTCAGCCAAAATAATTACATGTTCCAATTCACCATACCTCTGTTTATAACTCTCATATGGTGAATAAAAAACCCTTAAAGTATTTTCCAAAACTTTTGTATCAACAACTGCAAACAAGTGATTAATATTTCTAGCAAAAGCTCCAGTCATATTATGCAATTCAATTAATGTCTCAAGATTTTTAGTCTTTACTCCAATACTTCTTAAGGTCTCTCTAGGTGATAAATGCGATAATACTCCCATCAAAGTCCTTATTCCAATCGAGGCTTCCCCAAGTGTACCATCAATATGAGAAACACATCTCGCATATATCATTGACATTGTCTCAATCAACAAATTTGGTACTAGCAATTTATACTCCTCTAGAAGTGTAGTCATGCACCATTTCTATTCTTGCTCCAACTCATGAAGAACCTCATCATAAAAATGAGGTAACCAGATAAAAAACTAAGTATAGTTGTCATTACTCATGGAACAAATAGTCGTTGTTTGCATTTTCACATTTGCAAACTATGAAACTTCACCAACAACAAACAAGCAATGTATCATATTAGCTAAGGTTTCTGCAACGAGAGAAAGGTCTTCATTTCAATCAGGCAGAGAGCTCACCACTTGCAATCACCAAATTATTATTTTGAAATGTTTTCATCAAGGAGGGTACTAAATTTGGTTACTACTGCTTCAGAAACCCTCACTGAATTGCAATATTGACATTTGTAATTCTTCAACGATATACATGGTTCTCTTATTACCTATATAGTGTTGGGTCAAATATCTACTACTTATTTTTTTATGACACCAACATGCTATGGAAGCAACGTGTCAATCCCACCAAATATTGATCTTTGTGACACATTACTTGACTACATATGGTTGATGTAGGCGTTAATATCTTAGGGCACAAAATAAACCACATAAGTTGTAAGATGGGCCTTGGAATTTTACTATATAGTGGTCCATCAGAATCACTAGGGTTTATTTCCCTTAGATCACTAGCCTATGAAATGTACCCTAGGACCAATGAAATCTTATACTTTCTCATATGATTTGAAGTTATAAACACATGATGTATTTTATATGGGTTTGAGTAGTCAACTATTGTTGAAGTTTTACTTATACAACTAGAAATTATGATTCTTCTTTATTATTATAATCATTTTTGTACAACTAGCAACTATAATTATGATCTTTCCAACTCGCCCTTCCTTGCCTTCAGGAAACCCCATTTTTTTTCCCACATGAGTTGTGTCACTGAATCTTTCCATGCCTCCGGGCGCCTATCTTTTCAACTCGCCTTGGTGTGCAATAGAGAAACCCCATGTTTGCGTTGGCTTTGGGAAACCCCAAGTTTCTTCACCTCCACCTTATCCTCTTAATATCCACCTTATCCTCCATGTCGACCACCTCAACCTCTTCTTATTTCACCATAGCCACCTCTTCTTATATAGTCACCGACCCTTCTTCACTTTATGTGCACTCTCAAGTGCCTTTCCCCCTTTGATGAGAACACCTTGTGTGGAACCTACTCCAGTACCCACCATGACTGCAGTGGGTGTTGCAAGGCCCAAAACACAGGGACAAGCTATAACCATGACATATATGCCAAACTAAAGAGAAAGCTCAAACTCATCCATGGAAGAAGGGATCCAAGACATCGAGGTTACAGTCACGAATCGTAAGTACCCAAACATCTTAAGAATATTATTTGTATCACCTTACAACTTTAAGGTAATTGCAGCCAAAAACATTAAAAAACCATACCCTTATGCAATGCAGGACGACAACTTCAGAACTGAAACCATGGAGGAAGACCCCCAACTTGGTTACAAGTACGATTATAGAGCCATGGTTGATCGTAGGAAAATCATGGGGCAGACCCCAAGATCTAGTTTGTGGGATAAGGTAAATAAAAATCAGTCCATATTAACCTTTCGTTACTTATAAAATACGTAAATGTTTGATATCGTCCATAATTTAATGTCTTACTTTGTTTTAATCAGGTGAGTAACACTATCAACAAAACCATTAGTACTAGACAACAGAGCATTGACAGTGAAATGCAGCCAAGAGATCATGGTTCTCCCCAACAACCCCATCCTAGTGAGGTGCAACCCCAAGATGTTCCTGTGACCGAGGCCTGTTATTGCACAGTTTTTAGCTAGGTCAAATGGATATAAGATGGAGGTACAACTGGCGTAACAAGAACCTATCCCACCCAACGTCACCTCGATGGGATGGTTCTTTCTTTTTAGGGAGGTAAATCCCAGGGGAGACGTCCCCGGTGACCTGGGGTTTTGAAGAGGCAAAGGTTAAAAGGACAAAGGTAAAGTTCCCCCTTCACATATCACCACCAAAGCAGATAGTCCGGCCAAAGGCCAATTTAAAGTAAATCCCAAGGAAAAAGTACCTGCCTGGAACAAGACAACAACAAACAGATATTCACAAGCTAATATTCAATGGGGTCAATACTTCATACAATATATGACTATCTGAACAACATGTAAGCAATTATAGTAGTAAATATTGACGAAGTAAATGTTTATCAATACAACTGTGAGAATAAAGTCACTTTGTCAATAAATAACGGAACGATGCAACATTCAAAGAACAAATCAACACCTTATTTAGTAAATGCATTAAACACCATTCAATTGATTCACAAGATAAGACGTTGCTGCATTAAGATGAAATAACCAAGTGTGACGTCAGCAACTTAGGATTAGGGTTAGCTCCTAGATTAGGGTTAGTGGTTAGGGTTTGATTCAAAAAAAGGTTTTAAGGTTTGTTTGTGATCAATTTTACTTCAACACTAGAGGTCTTAGATCAGTGCCTTAGGGTTAATGGAGTCAATAAGTGATGGACACAAGAGTTGAAGGAGGGTGACTAAATACTAGAGGGAAGGGTTATAAAGTGCTGTAATGGTAGGGCTTCAGAAACAGAACCCTAGGGGAGAGAGGCTCACTCCGATGTTACTAAAGCAAGGCCTCGTGCTCTCTCCTCCTTCTTTAGATCAAATTGGTAAAACAACTAGCTGAAGATAAAGCAAAGCCAACCAAAGCATGAGGGTTTGAGGAGGCAAGGTGTTGCTACAACAAGGCCTTTTCAGCAAACCCTAGGATGGTACGACCCTGGTGTAGAAGGACTAGGCTAAGGATGTCTCACTCTCTTTGGCTTCTTGATAGTACGACTAGCTCAGGGAGAAGAAGAAATGAGAGTGTAGCTATGGCTAGGCTCTCTCTTCCTTCTTCAATGGCTAAAGATTTCTCAATCAGGGGACTTGAGACAAGGACCTACTTGTGTGCTTGTCACCTATGGTTTTTGATCAGCAAATTATAAACATATGCAAGAATATAAGACTACAACCATTCAATCAAGAAGTTTTGCAGAAAAAACACTTACATATCACCATGAAATAGCATGCAAACCCTAGTTGTAAACCTCCCTTCAAGAGAAATGCCAAAAATATGCCAAAAAGTCTTCCTTCAACAAGTGCGCATCACTTAGTTCAGCCAATAACCCCAATAGGGTGCAAAAATCAGACCTCACTATTGAGTGAATGATAGTTGATGATAAAATGAGAGTCAAAACCCTCAATATATAGTGTATCAATGACCTAATTTTACTTTTTATGTCATAAAAAGGCCGACAAGGCCATAATACTAAAATAATACTGTTTTTACATTGAATTGTCAAATTAAAACCCTAATTGAGAAAAAAATGAGACGCCACCCCTTCTGAGGGAGACGTTAGCCCCTTTTAGGGAAAATGCAACAACAAAGAGCAAAACGTTAGCCCTCTTTGGGCCTCTCCATCATGCCATACGTGCCAACTACCCTGTCAAACTGCCACACGCTCAAGATGACATCATGAGCCTATAGGTGACATCCAGGGCCATCCAGGGAAAATGTTTCACTGGAAGTGGGTCAATCCCCCTAGGCCGGGCTCTACCAAAGTGCCTCTGATGGAACGTCCTCTTCTTCTCCGGTGCAAGACCCTATTCAACCATCGTCCTGTCTCTCCCACTTGATGGGGTCTGAAAATCCATCTGGTGGGCTCTTCAGCCCCATGGAGGTCCGAACTGATCATCTCCCCATGTGTATCGGTCCAAATGGTACCTATCCATCGGGTATGGTCCTGCACATCAAAAGCTACACCCTCCATGGGATCATCAGTCACCGAGATCATAGAAATGTTAATCACATCTCATCATCAATATTATTAAACATATGCATAATACCCTAATAAATTAGTCAATAGCTCAAAGACATTACAAAAACCCGCAATAAAAGATTGGAGAAAAAGACAAAACATCCTATTGGGCTAGTATCCACAAGAAAAAGGAAAGTTTCCAGGAGGATTTCATCCAAGCCATGTAAGTGAGGTGATGTGGCTAGGGGATGTCCAGACATGTGGGTGCAGTGAGAGCCAAGGATGCATAATGTTATCTGTGGGTGTCTTTGTAGAAGGTGAGCTGTACCTGTCATGGATGCATTTTTTTCAAGCCTGTTCTTGCCTTTATTCTTTTATTTGCTTTTTCTTCTTCTTTTTATTTTTATTCAAGTGCTAGCCAGAGGACACTACCTTGGCATGCTGACCAAAGCTGACAGTGTTACCCACAAGTACTTTCACAGAGATGAGAAGGCTGGCTCATGTTGAGACCCCCTTTCCATTGTCCATGAAACCAAAGGTCATTTCCCTGGTGTGGTAACCAGATGGTGGAAATGTCATACGGTTAGGTACCCATTAACCTAATAGGATGGCTCATGATGAGACCCCCTATCCTCTGACTAGGTCTTGTTTGTTATTTTTTGGGTCCCTCTTGTTTCTTTTTGAGAGGCCTTTTATTGCCTTCTCGGGGATCCCTGAGCGAAGCATTTCGAGGTTTCATTTTTAGGCTTTTGTCTTTTACTAGCTGCTTTTACCTTCCAGGCCTTTAGCCCCTTCTTCCCACGAGATAAGGTGAAATCCTACAAACAAGTCAACCCAATACCCGGACAAGGGGAATGGGATAAATGAGCGGGAGATAAAATGAAATAGTGGTGCTATGATGGGAGCGGAGGATGGTTTTTCAGAAATTCCCCCAGTGGCAAACCAAGGCCTATGGGCATAGGATTGCTAGGGAACCTTGTCAATTTCCCCAAGCATGGTCAAGTGGGTAAATTTAAGATCCAAGTAGTTGTTAGAGACAAAGGGAATCAAATGCATATATTTAAAGGTTTCAATGACCAAAAGTGACATACAATGATACCTGGACCAATTACCTCATGGAGCAAGAACCTCTTCCGATACAAGACCAAGATGATGGTGATGGATGCTGTTGCTGCCAAGACAAAGCTGATGGAAGAAGAAAAGGATGGGCCCTCCAGGGCCATGCTCAGGTCAATCCTGCTCTCGGTACTCCATGTCTAGGACCTGTGGGCCTCGAGACATGATCTCCTAGTTATCCCTAAAAATCGGGGATAACATCTGACTCCAACTCGGGGACATGTGCTCACCGTAGAGCGCATGAGAACCTCAACATCTCTGGCATAACCTAGAGACCTGCTCAATCTCAATGGGGCATCAGTAACAAAAATGGGGCGATAATACCACCCCAACATACATAGACATATATATAAGCTGAAAGAAAACAATCAATAATGCAAATGTGAAATCAAACTAACATGAAATGAAATGGTATAATACACGAATACGAAATGCCTTCTTACCTATACTTACCTATGAAATCAGGTCTCCCCACCTTGGTGGGGTTTGAGGAGGTGCCCGCTGATAGGTAATGTGTGCCTTCTTCTCTCCAAAGTGGATAAGTAATATGAGTCATTAGCTGATTCCATTCCAAATTTGAAGGGTCTGAGCCATGACTGAGTGCTTCCTTTTACATTAGTTGGCTCTCCTTTCTGGGTATCCCACATCCATACCATGTCTCCTTCCTTGTACTTTTTGACTTTGTATTTGGTCATTCCTTGGACAACCCTGGTGTATTGTGATGAGGGAGGAGGGTGGGATTCTACTGTAAACACTTCCTGTTGAGATGGGTGAATTTGTACATCATCTTCATGTTTCTTTAATATTTTCACTGTCCCAATCTCTTTGTTCTTGAATTCATCTAGGAGTTGTTGGTATTCTTCTTTCTTGGGCCATTTGACCTGATATAAGTCCTCTTCCATTGCAAAGGGCATATCTTCTAGAGAATAATTTTGAAGAGTTTGTATCATCTCGCCTTGTGCTTTGTTATTATTGACGGGGTGATTAATATCTTGCACATTTTCCCTGGTTATTGGCACATTGAGGAGATGACCTATTGTTTCGGTTTTCAAAGGCAACTGTAAGAATGTGAGGTACATCTCAAGGGTGCCACCCAACATTGCAACAAACTTCCTAGACAACAACATTCCCCACACATATGGGACATCAACTACCACGATGTCAATGTGGACTATCTTCTTTGGGTACTCCTTTAGGCAAACTTCAACATTCTCAACCACCCCGTATGTGGGTATGGATTTAGATTCGAAACCACATACATTTCTATAAGGCCATGTGACCTTCAAACCCACTTGTCGCATGACTTTGAGTGACATCATGTTGGCACCAACATCTGTATCTAACATGCAATTGTTAAGGTTCTTTCCGTTCATTGCCAACGCCATGAAGAAAAGAGGGTTCTCACCATATTGGACCCTGAAGTGATTAGCTTGTAACATAATAAGGGGGTCCATGGGTTCATCCGATCCCAAAAATAAAGTGTCAAAGCGTTCCTTGATGGATGGGATCTTGATTGCTTCTCTCAGGGGGACGTTTACATGCATTTTTGATAATGCTCCTTCAAAGTCAAAGTTTAAGTCAACCTTACCAGCCTTGGATGTTTTGGGAAGAAGTATTTCCAGGGGTGGGGGCTTTGCTTGATCGGCAGAAGGTTGTTTCAAATTATTTCTTCTGTACACCTAAAATTCTTGTTTCTTTAGCTTCTCTCGTGATTCCTGATCCAAGTTGTTTATTACTGCCATCCTTGCTGATCTGGATGCTTCTTTCATGGCTACCTGATGTTCTGCATCGGTGATATTTATTTGAGGAAGTTCAATGAAACAATCCATGTTGTTGACTTGTTGATGGCCTCTATTGTAAGGAAACTCATACTCCCAATGTGCTTCGCTGCATTCTAGGCACCAAGGATATTTATCAACAATGTTTGCAGGGGCCAAGGTATTTGGAACTTCATGCTCATTCTTTGGTTTATAAAATTGGCCTCCCTTTGGGAATTTCCCTTTGTACGAGACCCTGGGTGCTTGGGTCTGAGATATTTCTTATTTGACAATCCTTCTCATCATTTCTTCCTGATTTTTTATGATACCATCCATGGAGGCTTGCAGCTTGGCGATACTGGTACATAGATTTGAAGTAGGCTCAACATTGTGAACTATTTTTGGTTTAGTGTCTGTTCTCCCCCTTGGGTTAGCAAAAGGCTCAATCTTGGATGAAAGGAGGTTCCCCTCTATTTTAGTAGCGAGCTCTTGGGATTCCTGAATGGATTGGGGTCTTTTATCTCTGAGAAGATACCCTAGTTGGCCATTTAAAGATCTAGTGTAAGCATGGACGAGGTAGTCATCTTTCGGATGATGGCTTGTGGGAATCCTTTGCAGCAGAGTCTCAAATCTAGTATGGAACTCCAGAATGGAATCATTTTCATATTTGGAAAGGTTATTCAGTCGTGTGAGGAGCATATTAGGGTCTTCTTTGACACTCTATCTTTTGAGAAAGGCCTCTTCAAGTCTATCCATGGTTTTGATGCTTCCACCGGGAAGGCTTAGGTACCAACGCCTTGAGGCACAACTTCATGACTAGATCTTCAACATCATCACTAATGGGGTGAAGTTGGAAAAATGCCCAAAAGTTTCTCATGTTCTCTTCGACACTGATTGCATCAGTACCGGTAAATTTAGGCAACCACTTCTCATACTTGGGTGGCATTTGCCTAGGGTAGCATGGTATGGCTGACATGTCTAATGATTTGAAAAGAGTAGATAACCGTTGTCTTTGATTGTTGGTTAGGTTCGTTGTAGTGGTTTGAGAGATAGACATGATTGTTAAAGGAAGGTTCTTCCCAAAAAGTGATTTGACAACAGGAGAGTTCTTGGGATGCTTCCTTCTAAAAGACAAAGGAGGATTATTGAACCTCTTTTTAGTTTGTGGAGTCGTCAACTAGTTTACTTGAAACTATCAAAGAAAAGGGAAAATACCCTAGTGGAGTCACCAGGTAAGCTTGTAAGATAAGGCTCTTGAGGCAAGGATTACCGAAAAGATTTTTCATTTGAGGAGAATTGACTCAGTGTTCCCCAACAACGATGCCAAAATGTTATCGCACAGTTTGTAGCTAGGTCAAATGGCTATAAGATAGAGGTCCAAATTGGCGTAACAGGAACCTATCCCACCCAATGTCACCTTAATGGGATGGTTCTTTCTTTTTAGGGAGGTAAATCCCAGGGGAGACGTCCCCGGTGACCTGAGGTTTTGAAGAGGCAAAGGTTAAAAGGACAAAGGTAAAGTTCCCCCTTCACAGATCACCACCAAAGAAGATAGTCCGGCCAAAGGCCAAATTAAAGTAACCCCCAAGGAAAAAGTACCTACCTGGAACAAGACAACAAAAAACAGATATTCACAAGCTAATATTCAATGGGGTCAGTACTTCATACAATATATGAATATCTGAACAACATGTAAGCAATTATAGAAGTAAATATTGACGAAGTCAATGTTTATCAATACAACTGTGAGAATAAAGTCACTTTGTCAATAAATAATGGAACGATGCAACATTCAAAGAACAAATCAACACCTTATTTAGTAAATGCATTAAACACCATCCAATTGCTTCACAAGATAAGATGTTGCTGCATTAAGATGAAATAACCAAGTGTGATGTCAACAACTTAGGGTTAGGGTTAGCTCCTAGATTAGGGTTAGTGGTTAGGGTTTGATTCAAAAAAAGGTTTTAATGTTTGTTTGTGATCAATTTTACTTCAACGCTGGAGGTCTTAGATCAATTCCTTAGGGTTAATGGAGTCAATAAGTAATGGACGTGAGAGTTGAAGGAGGGTGACTAAAGATTAGAGGGAAGGGTTATGAAGTGCTACAATGGCAGGGCTTCAGAAATGAAATCCTAAGGGAGAGAGGCTCACTCTGGTGTTGCTAAAGCAAGGCCTCGTGCTCTCTCCTCCTTCTTTAGATCAAATTGGCAAAACATTTAGCTGAAGATAAAGAAAAGACAACCAAAGCATGAGGGTTTGAGGAGGCAAGGTGTTGCTACTACAAGGCCTTTTTAGCAAACCCTAGGATGGTATGAACCTAGTGTAGAAGGACTAGGCCAAGGACATCTCACTCTCTTTGGCTTCTAGATAGTACGACTAGCTCATGGAGAATAAGAAATGAGAGTGTAGGTATGGATAGGCTCTCTGTTGCTTCTTCAATGGCTAAAGATTTCTCAATCAGGGGACTTGAGACAAGGGCCTACTTGTGTGCTTATCACCTAGGGTTTTTGATCAACAAATTATAAACATATGAAAGAATATAAGACTACAACCATTCAATCAAGAAGTTTTGTAGAAAAAACACTTACATATCACCATGAAATAGCATGCAAAGCCTAGTTGTAAACCTTCCTTCAAGAGAAATGCCAAAATTATGCCAAAAAGTCTTCCTTCAACAAGTGCGCATCAATTAGTTAAGCCAATAACCCCAATAGGGTGCAAAAATCAGACCTCACTATTGAGTGAGTGATAGTTGATGATAAAATGAGAGTCAAAACCCTCAATATATAGTGTATCAATGACCTAATTTTACTTTTTAGGTCATAAAAAGGCCAACAAGGCCATAATACCAAAATAATACTGTTTTTACATTAAATTTTCAAATTAAAACCCTAATTGAGAAAAAAAGTGAAACGTTTCTTCTTCTGAGGGAGACGTTATCCCCTTTTAGGGAAAATGCAGCAAAAAAGAGCAAAACGTTAGCCCTCTTTGGACCTCTCCATCATGCCACACGTGCCAACAACCCTGCCAAACTGCCACACACTCAATAGGACATCATGAGCCTATAGGTGATGTCCTTGGCCATCCAGGGAAAACATTTCACTGGAAGTGGGTCAATCCCCCTAAGCAGAGCTCTGCCAAAGTGCCTCTGATGGAACATCCTTTTCTTCTCAAGTGCAAGACCCTGTTCAACCACCGTCCTGTCTCTCCCAACTGATGGGGTCTCAACATCCATCTGGTGGGCTCTTCAGCCCCATGGAGGTCTGAACTGATCAACTCCCTATGTGTACCGATCGAAATGGTACCTGTCCGTCGGGTATGGTCCTGCACATCAAAAGATACACCCTCCATGGGCTCATCAGTCGCCGAGATCATAACAATGTTAATCACATCTCATCATCAATATTATTAAACATATGCATAAGACCCTAATACATCATCCAATAGCTCAAAGACATTACAAAAACCTGCAATACAAGATTGGAGAAAAAGGCAAAACATCCTATTGGGCTAGTATCCACAAAAAAAGGAAAGTTTCCAGGAGGATTTCATCCAAGCCATGTAAGTTAGGTGATGTGGCTAGGGGATGTCCAGACATGTGGGTGCAGTGAGAGCCAATGATGCATAATGTTATCTGTGGGTGCCTTTGTAGAAGGTGAGCTGTACCTGTCATGGATGCATTTTTTCCAAGCTAGTTCTTGCCTTTATTATTTTATTTGCTTTTTCTTCTTATTTTTCTTTTTATTCAAGGGCTAACCAGAGGACACTGCCTTGGCATGGTGACCAAAGCTGACAGTGTTACCCACAAGTACTTTCACAGAGATGAGAAGCCTGGCTCGTGATGAGACCCCCTTTTCCTTGGCCATGCAACCAAAGGTCATTGCACTGGCGTGGTAACCAGATGGTGGCAATGCCATACTGTTAGGTACCCATGAACCTAATAGGCTGGCTCGTAATGAGACCCCCTATCCTCTGACTAGGTCTTGTTTGTTATTTTCTAGGTCCCTCTTGTTTCTTGCTGAGAGGCCTTTTATTGCCTTCTTAGGGATCCCTGGGCGAAGCATCTCGACGTTTCATTTTTAGTCTTTTTTCTTTTACCGACTGCTTTTACCTTCCGGGCCTTTAGCCCCTTCTTTACACGAGATAAGGTGAAATCCTACAAATAGGTCAACCCAATGCCCGTACAAGGGTAATGGGATAAATGAGTAGGAGATAAAATGAAATAGTGGTGCTATGATGGGAGAGAACAATGGCTTTTCATAAATTCCCCCAGTGGAAAACCAAGACCTATGGGCACAAGCTTGCTAGGGTACCCTATCAATTTCCCCAAGCATGGTCAAGTGGGCCAATGTAAGATCCAAGTAGTTGTTAGAGATAAAAGGAATTAGATGCATATATTTAAAGGTTTCAATGACCAAAAGTGACACATACCATGATACCTGGACCAATTACCTCATGGAGAAAGAACCTCTTTTGATACAAGACCAAGGCGATGGTGATGGATGCTGTTGCTGACAAGACAAAGCTGATGGAAGAAGAAAAGGATGGGCCCTCTAGGGCCATGCTCAGGTCAATCCTGATCTCGGTACTCCATGTCTAGGGCCTGTGGGCCTCGAGACATGATCTCCTAGTTATCCCTAAAAATCGGGGATAACAAGGCCCACAATGGTAAAATGTCTATATATTAATCATATACTTAATAATTTTGTACTTATAAATTTTGACGTTTCAATGACATAGAATGTCATAGATGATCCTCCTCGACCTAAAGATCAGGTGAACAGGCCGACAACCATTCCAACGATGCCGACTAGAGGACCAGGTACATAATTACATTGCTGAGGTTTTTTTTTTTAATATTAATGAACTACTTCAATGCTATTTAAAAAATGGCCATATAAATTTAATATATTTTATTTTTTTAGGTGATGGTCCCTCACAACAGCATCCATGCCGTGGGTATGAGACCAGACGTACTTGACGTGAAAGGACTAAAACAACATCAACTGCTGAAGATCACCCAGTAAACAAAGACATGGACATGGATGATTTGCTTAAGAACTGAAAAGCACAAAAGAAGACGAAAAGAAATTCATGATGTCATGTAATAATTTTATAAGACAGTTAGATGTACATTATATAGTTGAACATGTAATGATGCATATAATGCATTGACATTATGGGTACTTTTTCATATGATAATATACACAAGGCTATTTCTATGGCTTGCATATATCTGTGAATGAATTTTTTTTATACACTTAATGATAATTTCAACTTCTCTTAATGATGCAACTTCCAAAATCTTGTGGCATGATATATGCAACTTTGAACGTCTTGTGACATGTTTCATTGTGTCTCACATGACAAAGAGAATTACCATTATTTTCATTGTGTCATGGACATGGTGTTTCTACTCAACATTGCCTCAAAGCCTACTTATTCATTCCTCTATGATATGTACAATGATGTTGAACCTTCCAAAAATCATTGCGAGCAGAAAAATAAGCCAAGGACAGGAACCCAAGGATTTCAATGTTAAGTTCTTGTGATTCCACAAGGTGGGATACAAAGAGGAATTGTTTCCATGCATAAACATGCTAAATACCTTGATTGAGAATGCATATGTAACAAGTTGAACATTGAAATCATAGAGTGATGACATAATCGAGCAATATGGGTGGTCATAGATGTTTAGCTATTATTCAATCATTTAACCTTTTAAAAATGTAGGTTTGAAGGGTGGTCACCTCCACGATCCAAAGCACATTTCCGAAAAGGTATACATCATTTTCTTCTCTTGCATCATGAATTTTTCCTTCATTTCCTTGTATACTTAAATTCAAAATTGGAAAAAAAATTACACATAGCATGCATAACACATAATTTTTTTATGACTAGGAGTAATAGTAATTTTGCATATTCATAAACAATAAAATGAGACTTATCTTTTAACAAACATTGGTCCAAGAGATTGGTCATGTAAGAGAAAATTTCCATTGAACCACAACCATCTAGTGTAGATACCACCACCAACCTAGGCTATGAGGCCACCATGGTGAAAACACCAAGCAATAAGATTCTATATTTCTCATCCCAACCTTTCTACTCACATTCTTACCTAACCTTCTCAACACAAAGCATTACAAGAATCTGATTCATTCTACGATATATAAGGAACTCTCTTCCACTACAACATGCAACATAAGTAATATATTCACTTTATGCACTTCATGGTCCCTTAGATATATTATTCTCTCTAGTTCTCTTTAGTGTGGATAGAAAGAGTTTGATCTATTGTATTCTTTCTAAGAATTTCCTAAAATAACTATATTTGTCTTTCAAGGATATAAAGAGTATATAATGGATAGTGAATGATGAATTGTTATCTTCCCTATCCTATATGCTCACCTACAACCACTATATTTCATCCAAAGTCTATAATTTTCCTCTTCTTGATTAATTTCCAATTTGGCATGGGTTGGAAATGGAGAATAAAACATGAAATATGTAGATAATTAATGTTAGAGTGCTTCCCACAATGTTAGAGTCAATGAAAATGATATCATTGGTGGAAATCATGGATGAAATTACCTATAACTAGCAAAATGTAGGACTCTTACACTTCCCATGCATGAATATTGTACTCAATCCATGCTCCCATTATTATGTGAAAAGACTTTCCACACCAACCTCTTACATAGATTCAATGATTGGTTGATAAGTCAAAGAAGGTATATGTCTTCATTTAAGGCACATTGTAGAAGAATATGAGTTCTGAGAATGACCTTGGAGATAGAGGATTTATTTTCCCATAGGTCCCCTTTTATCTTCCCCTATAGTGGAATCATAGTGCCTCTCATTCCTTCATGTGTTTTCTATGGTGGGTTGCATCACCATACATTGAAGCACTTGGAAGGCCTAATTACTATTTAACTATTTGAGTGAAGGTCATTAGATTTGTGTTAGAGTCTTAGGATTGTGTTTTGTATTTGTAAAATACACCA
>ML791735.1:213866-236539 GCA_009831015.1 Picea engelmannii | reverse complement strand
TGTGTCTAAGTGAGGCACTAGCCTCCTTATTTATACAAGTTTGGAACGTGTGGAAGTGTCCTTTCACTTGCAGGGCCGACTTCTTCTCCTGGGTGGCTATAACCACCTTTATTATATTCGGAGGCCTCTTTGATATATTTTGGGGCCGACTTCTCTTTCTGCCTATTACAATTACATTATGAACAATCCGCAAAAGGGGATTTGGTCCTTTTACAATAGTCGACATGATCAATCCACAATGGGGATTGATCCAATGAATAATATATCAAATAATAACAAGAATACACTTTGTAGTTACATTATTTCAACAAGAATCAAACATTTGAATTGTTTCACTAAACACACAACCCGATTTCACATATTGATGACATAATCAATGATTATGACATAATGCAATCCGATATTTTATGCTTGCAAGAAACCTATATGACAATCTTCATGGAAAATTTCAAAATTTCAAAACTTCAATTGGATGTCAAATTGCACTGGGCATGGAGTCATGATACTAGTGAAAAACCATATACAAATTTTGGAACATACACATTTTTAGGAACGAAATGTTGAGGCATTGTTAACAAAGCCAATAGTTCATGGATCACAAATTGCAATACTGAATATCTATTATACACCCCATGCAACTTTGACCATCACACTAAATACTATTAGAATAACATTGCACCATGTACATTTGAATGAAATCATTATTATTCTAGGATACTTTAACTCTGACATGTTAGAAAGCAATGAGAAAATAAGAAAATTGAAGAACTACATGTCTAGTTACAATCTGCAATTCCTATTGCAAAAGGGAAACCATGTACAAAAACCACTTATTGATCATGTATGGTAAAATGTGTCCAAGGAACAATCAAAAGTCTTTTTCTTAGATTAATATTGGACTAACCATGATACAATTTTTCTTTTCCTTGAAATATGAAAATACATATAAAACAAACTACACAATTACATGTTCCAATTTGTCAAAGGATATTTCCATATCTTTTTTAAATATATAAAAATTCCTTTTCTCATTGCAATGCATCAGATAACTATAGCATGGATTCCATTTATATATTCCATAATTAATAAATCAATGCAAAAACTATACAACACATGTCCATTGACCATGTTTCTAGATGTCCTTTCGTTTATTGGACAACTTCTGCATTATGGCCAGATACATGGTATCATCCAATTTATGAAAATAATTTGGTTTTCCAATAGATTCTCGTGCAAGGAAACTTTGTATAAACACACCCAAGGAACATGAACTAAAGGGTGCATGCTTTTACATTTGGATTTTATTGTATTGCCTCTGCTTCTTGTCTCATACGTCAATATTGCATGTTGTTCCCAGATAATACATTTATCTGATGCCCATTGGGATTTGTATATTGTTAGCAGTACAAGAATTACAATAACTGAAGAGGATAAAGATATTTTTAGTACAACATGTGACAAAACTCAAGAAAAAATTTCCACTAGGTATTCCAATAATCGTTATGCAATCTTTGGTATGTTGATATGTTATATGTCTCTTCTATTTTTGTCTACAAAAAAAAAGAAAAAGAAAATTCCATATCAAAAAAATGTAAGAGCATAATACAATATGTTGCACATGTTTTTTTTCTTTACATAGTCAAGTTGCAAATGTTTTTTTTTCAGGAAAATAAAATGTTGGACAAGTGAAGGTAGTGTTGGTAGTCAATCGTCGTAAACATTAGAACATCCTAAAGCATACGGATAAATATTTATAGATTCTGTTCCTGTTGCATTTAGAAAATATATATTTGCAGCTAATTATCCTGCTATGCCATGCTAAATCTACATGTATTGTATAATGCCATTGTTTTTCAGTTTAGAGGAAATATTGGGATGCATATAAAAAGAGAACAACACAATGCAACATGCAAAGTCTAAGAGGTGTTCCTATTGAACTTTGACCAATTCAATTCATTTAAATTGTCAGAGTAATTAAAGAAACATGCCAAAAAAAGAGTTTTCAAATTGTCCTTCATATTATTTATTTTTGTTGGAACATCGACAACAAGACCATAACAACAACACCAATTATAATATTAGTATAAGACCTGAACAGTCGGTGGACGAGACATATATTCATTGGAGATATAATGGTCAAATACAACACTTACTTGGACAAAGAAAATAGGACACATCGCATATTATGTGTTGATATCACTAACAATATGGGACTCATGACAGTGACAATCACTGTACTTGCACATATTGTCCAGATACGTGAGGAAAAAATCATTGTTGGCAATGGAATATCCATTACATATTTTAAAATAGTACCGAAAACTATATACAATTGTGGTGACTGTGATTGAATCATCTTTTTACATGACTCAAGTATTGCGGAAATAGTATTGCTACGTTGTGTTGAATAGAATTTCATTTCAATCACAACAATAATACAATTTGCTCAAAATAAATATTTGTATTTAATTGGAACCATTGTTGTTTCCATAACATATTGCAAAAAGATTGGATTGCAATTCATCCTCCATATAAAGGACGATGAATTGGATGATGATGAGACAAAAATACAAGTTCTATATCCTTATTTGTTTTCTTTTCTGCTTATTTTGACATCCTAAAATGTATCCATTCATATTCCATAACTATTATAATGTTATTTTTTACAACTTCAACTATTTGATACATATGCACACTTATTTTATTCAATGGAACAACGATTGAAAAGAGGAGAATTACCCCTTATGCTTTTCAGAAATATTACCGAAAAGAGAGATGCGAAAGAAAAGGTCTTTCATGGAACACAGTAAACATTTATAACAAAATTGGGAAGAAAAATAATAGAGGATCTGGAAAAACGAACATGCTCCAGTACTATTGTAAGTATACACAGAAATTGGTATGCATGAACTTGTTGTACACAGTTAGATTTACACAGTTACAAATTGTATTAGGAACTATATTAAATATTATGTCATGTACATAGGTTGAATGTGCATTGGCAGTAGGAAACACATATTTGACACCCTTTGAACACATGTCTACCAAGTGCAATTCTACTGCTTCTGCTGGTTGTTGGGGTCTAAAGATGTCTAAAAAAGAGCCTTAGCTTAACATTAATTTATCAACCCAAGGATTCATCTTTTATCTCAGAAATATGAACAAAGTCTATGCAGATAGCTCGTAGAGGCTAAAATCATGTAGTTAAAGCAAATATGAGTTTATCAACAATCAAGTTCCTCAAACATTCATTAAAGATTCTAGGAATTGAAATCTAATGCAGTGAAATGTAAAGGAACTAATTAATCTATTGAATTCATTTGAACTAAAAGCAGTAATTGAATCTAAATAAAGACTTGCAGAATTGACTATTACTATGAATCAAATTACTAGAAAGGAAAAGGCGAATTACTCTATCTATGGAAAGAAACAACGACTGTAATCTAATCGAAAGAGACAACAATTGTACTTCTATTGAAAGGAACAACAACTATATCTTAACGGGAAGGAAAAACAAATGTAAACTAATTGAAAGGAACAACAATTGCGAATCTAAGTAAAAGTAACAACGCATATGAAATTATGAGGAACTGTCATGCATCAAACCTCAGTAATAGAAACTGGAACAACAATCATTTAATGCTCAAGGAAATTTCTATCTCTTGCATGCAAACGATATAAAATCATCAACACACTTATGCATTCATTTAACTACTGTAAAAGAGAATCTAATCACAAAACATAAATTGAATTGATACAATTACAGGGCGAACAATAGCTCCTTCAGACTGGGCCCTTGGTCCTTAGAAGCACTACTACTCAAAACTCAATATGTAGAAATGGTAAAACTGTTCAAAGCTTTTATTGATTTCATAGATGGTACAAAATTTACAAAAATTATTAACGCAGAGCAATTCTAAGTTTTGAGTTCTTGGGTGCAATTCTTCTATATCCCTTCCAAGATCTATTACCCCTTATATATTACTATAATATGGGTAAATTAAGATATTCTGAGGATCGAGAGATCCTCAATATTTCTTTATTATTATAAAGTTACAATATAAGAAACTCAATCATCTTCAAAACTGCCTTGCGCCATAAAGTCCTCAACCTCCAATAGCTTGCGCATCTTCAAGATTTTCTTTTCTATCTCGGGTTTGACAATATTTAACCAATCCTATAACAAAATCAAACAATTCCAATCGTATTTTAGGATCTATGTAATCTAATTTCAACAATAACGCTAAAGGTTATATTATTCATTTTCTATCCTATTTACTCCTAATTAACCAAAATGTCAATCAAGATGATATCATGAAATGTGGGAAAAAGGAAGATATTTATACCTTTTCATAACCTAACATACCCCCTAGCTTACCTTCTTGCATATCCTCATGCAAGATGAGATCTTACATGTAAAGAAGTAATGCTGTAAGGTGGAAAGGTTGGTTCACCAGGCCTCCTGAATCCATTGCTTCTTTTGAGTTCTCCAAAAGCAACATCCTCCCTTTTCTTGTTAATTTGATAATTTTTTTGGTAACTTTCTGGAGGAAACCATATGATAGGGGGATTATATATTCACCCAATCCAAGCAGGTCCTTCATCTTGGAGCAGTCTAGAATACATTTATATTATGAATTTAGCTGCAAAGAAATTCCTGTATCCAAAGGGTTCCCTACTCTTTACTTCACTGGAGGATGCATCCCATCTCATTTTAGAAGTAGCAAGAGCTTCTCCCTTAAGCTCTCTAAAATGTGTGATACTTGAATGTATAACCTGTAGATGGATAGGGGATAAGGAGTCTACGACCCCCCCTCTTTTCATAAAGGTTTTATGTCGCATAATGGCTGGAAAGGACTTTGGAGGCTCTCCTTTGACCCAGAGATTTAGCCCAGTTTCCCTCTTTAGGAAGATTTTGTGAGATTTACCCCATCTAACTTGGTTCTGAGTAAATGACAGAAATACCTGAAACTGTATGTCACCTATGAATGGTCCAGGGTTATGTTCTCATGATTGATTAACTATTATAAAGTTACAATATAAGAAACTCAATCATCTTCAAAACCGCCTTGCGCCATAAAGTCAACCTCCAATAACTTGCGCATCTTCAAGATTTCCTTTGCTATCTCAGGTTTGACAATATTAACCAATCCTGTAACAAAATCAAACAATTCCAATCGTATTTTAGGATTTATGTAATCTAATTTCAACAATAACACTAAAGGTTATATTATTCATTTTCTATCCTATTTGCTCCTATTTAACCGAAAAGTCAATCAAGATGATATCATGAAATGTGGGAAAAAGGAAGATATTTATACCTTTTTCATAACCTAACATACCCCCCATCTTACCTTCTTTCATGTCCTCATGCAAGATGAGATCTTACATGTAAAGCAGTAATGCTATAAGGTGGAAAGGTTGGTTCACCAGGCCTCTTGAATCCATTGCTTCATTTGAGTTCTCCAAAAGCAACATCCTCCCTTTTCTTGTTAATTTGATAATCGTTTTGGTAACTTTCTGGAGGAAACCAGATGATAGGGGGATTATATTGCATCTTATTGCTTTACGTCACAACAATGAAGCTGGAAGCAAGAGATGTCTCCACAAAACAACTACTCCCCCTTTCGAGGAAGGTCCTTTCGGACTATACCAAGCTTATCTCAAAAGTGCTGAAAATTTACATGAGATAGAGGCTTGGTCAACACATCAACAACATGTTCATCCATGCTAACATACTGGAGCTTTATGGCTCCTCTCTGCACCATGTCACAGATGTAATGATAACGAATCTTTATGTGCTTCGACCTGTCATGGAATACAATATTCTCTGTCATCTTTATGCATCTTTGGTTGTCACATAGGATCGTGGTTGCTTCCATATCTAGGTCAAATAGGCCAGTCAACAACTTTCAAAGCCATATAGCTTCGCACCTGACAGAACATGTAGCAATGTATTCTGCTTCCACTGTGCTGAGAGAAATGTTGGATTACTTCCTACTCTACCACACAATCATGGTTGATCCCAAACTGAAACAACATCCTGAAGTACTTTTCCTGTTAGAAACACTTCCTGCCAAATCTAAATTAGTGTACCCACTCAATGTGAAATCATGATCTCCATCATAATTGAGATCACAATATAATGTACCCTTAAGGTACCTCATCACATGTTTTGCAGCCACAAGGTGAACATGTCTGGGTTCTACCAGAAATTGACTCAAGGTGTTCATGACAAAACAAATATCTGGTTTGGTGTTTGTCAGGTACATCAATGATCCAATAATCTGTCTATACAGTGTGGCATCAATCAATTCTGACGAAGTATCGACCGATATCTTCAACTTCATTTCCATGGGTGTATTCATGGGCTTTCACTCTAACATGTCGAATCTCTTCAAGATTTCAACTACATACTTCCCTTGGTTAAGGAAGATCCTCTCTAGACTCTGCCATACCTCAAGAAATAAGAAATAGTGCATTAGGCCAAGGTATGTCATCTCAAATTATGAAGTGAGTCTCTTTTTACATTCAGTGATGAGATTTTCTTCTCCAGTTAAGAATAAGTCATCCACATACATCAATAGTATTACTGGCTCATCGTTCATAACCTTGAAGTAGAGGTTGGAATCTGCTTTACTCTTGGTAAAGTCCAAGCTCGTGAGAAAGATGTCTATCTAGCCATACCAAGCTCTAGGAGCTTGCTTCAATTCGTACAAGGATTTCTTCAACTTGCAGACAAGAGACTTCCTGTCTTCAACTTCAAATCCTTGAGGTTTCTCTATATACACTTCCTCTTCAATAACACCATTTAGGAAAGCTGTCTTTACGTCCATATAGTGTAACTTCCACCTCATCTTAGCTGCAAGGGCTATGATGGTTCTGATCGAAGTGTATCTGGCTACATGAGAGAATGTCTCTTCATAGTCAATGCCTTCTTTTTGAGAAAAGACACGAGCTACAAATATTTCTTTATACTTCTCAATACTTCCATCAACAACATGTTTTATTTTGAAGAGCCATCTGGATGATGCCACATCTTTACTATTCGGTCTAGGAACTATTTCCCATACATCGTTCTGTATTATGGATTGGTATTCTTCTGTCATGGCATATGCCCATTCTTTATTTTGAATGGATTCTTCAAAGAAGGTAGGCTCCTTCTCTAGGATATCACACATCAAAGCCATATAACTATAGAATGGATTAGGTCTCTTCACATGTCTCGTGGTTCCTTCGGGAACACCATATTTCTCTCCATCTTGAATAAGCTCTCTAGCCCAAGCTCGCTTTCTTTTATGGGAGATTGTCATCTGAGGAGGTTCTTGAAACTCTACTACATAACGATCTTCTAGAATTTCCTCATCAGAGGAAGTTATGACTTCCCTCACTAGTTCAACAGCTCTGGGAACCTCCCTCACTGATTCTGCAACTTTGGGGATTATGGGTTCCTCTTCATATACCTCTTCAAGTTGGAATTTTCTCAATTTCTTGAGCGCTGCATATTCATCAAAGGTCACATCCCTATTGATCTCAATGTGACGATGACTTGGTATATAGATCCTGAAGGCCTTTGAGACCTCACAATATCCCACAAATATTCCCTTCTTTCCTGAGGGTTCCAACTTGTTTCTTTTCTCTTTCGGTATATGTATAAATACTGGGTAGCCAAATATTTTGAGATGCCTTACCTCTGGCTTCTTTCCAGTGAACATCTCTTCCAGGGTCTTGAACCCAAGTGCACTATGGGACAATCTTTTTTGCACATATACGGATGTCATTGCTGCTTCTGCCCATAAGCACATAGGGATCTCTTGATCGTGGATCATGGTCTTCACGACTTCCATTATCGTTCCGTTCTTCCTTTTAGCCACACCATTTTTTTGAGGATTATAGGGAGTAGTAAGTTCCCTCTTGATCCCAACATCTTTACAGAAGTTCACAAACTCTTTTGAGGTGTATTCTCCTCCATTATCTGACCTAAGTATCTTGATCTTTCTTTCAGAAAGATTCACTATCAAGGCTTTGAATTCCTTGAATTTGCTGAACACTTCGTCTTTAGATTTCAAGAGATACAACTAGGTTTTACGAGAATAATCATAAATAAATGATACATAATATACATACCCACTAATGGAGGATGATGGCATCGGGCCACCCACATCTGAATGAATGAGTTCTAGAACTCCTTCTGCTTTGATGTCTCTCTTTGAAAAAGGGTTCTTGATGTTCTTTCCTTGTGCACATCCATTGCATACGCCTTCATGGTCAACCTTGAGTTCTGGTAAACTTGTGACCGCTTTGCATATGTATGGTAGAACCTTGTAGTTAATGTGAGCTAATATTCTATGCCAAAGTTCACATGGATTCTCAATGGTGTGGTTCATGGTAGCTTCTGAGTGACCCTTTAGCTTATACAAGCCACCTTCTTATTTTCCAATGATGATTGATTCTTTTAAGGTTTCTCCTTTAGCCCATATAGGAACTTCTCCATATATAAAGGCAACTCTAAAGCCTTTCTTCTCTAAATATGATATGGAGAGTAGGTTCTTTGTCAAACCTGGTACATATAGTACGTCCTTCATCTTCATTTCATTTCTTGAATTAAGTTTGTAGTTTGATTCTCCCACTCCCTTGATGGAATATTGATAATCATCTCCAAGTGTCACTTTATGAGAAAAATTATTTTCTGAAATGTAAGAAAAAACACCTCTTTGTCCTGTCATGTTCTTGGAAGCACCACTATCAATGAGCCAAGTGTCCTCTCTAGGTGTTACCGATCCTGAGAGGGTCGAGATTAAGACATGTTCTTTAATTTGTTCTCTTAACATATTTGCGGGTAGCCTGGTGTGCTTGGATCTGATAAAATCCAACTTTTACCCCTCCAAACGTGATCTGAGGATTTCTGGACTGTTGCTTCTGGTTTTTTGGTACCTTTGGTACTTTGGTACTTATGGTACTGCTGGTACTCTTGTTTTCTGGTACTTTTGGTACTTTTTGAAATTGCGGTTTCACGTTTCAGGAGATTTAGCCATTGAAAAGGTGCACTGAAGGTGCCAAAATGATCCTTGGGGAGGGCACACTTTTCTAGATGGTTTTAGGGATGAAATACCTCACCAACAAAAAAACCTAATTTTCATGTACGACAACAGTGACATTTTTCACTTTTATTTTGTGAAATATTCTCTGTTCAGCTTGGCTCTGATACCATGTTAATGTTTAAGCCATTATTATAGTTCTTTGCATTTCAATAGATAACAATAGCATAAGATAGAATCACTGAGAAATACACAATCACAAGAGACACATCAGTTATCCTGGGAAACCCTCATGTGGTAGAAAACCCACCAAAACTTCCTTAATATAGATAGCTAATACAATGTCAAGAGATAACTCAAACAAGTACAAAAAGTCCTCTCCCAAAGATGTGCCTCTCTCTCTCTCTCTTCTCCAACTGCAACTCTGAAACTTGTCTCTCAATGAAAAAGTGAGTGTGTGACTAAGTGAGGCACTAGCCTCCTTATTTATACAAGTCTGGAACGTGTGGAAGTGTCCTTTCACTGGCATGGCCGACTTCTTCTCCTGGGTGGCTATAACCACCTTTATTATATTCCGGGGCCTCTTTGATATATTTTGGGGCCAAATTCTCTTTCTGCCTATTACAATTACATTATGACCAATCCGCAAAAGGGGATTTGGTCCTTTTACAGTAGCCGACATGATCAATCCATAATGGGGATTGATCCAATGAATAATATATCAAATAATAATAAGAATACACTTTGCAGTTACATTATTTCAACAAGAATTAGACATTTGAATCCTCTCACTAAACACACGCAGCCTGATTGCACATATTGATAACATAATCATTGATTATGACATAATGCAATCCGATATTTTATGCTTTCAAGAAACCTATATGACAATCTGCATGGAAAATGAAAAATTTCAAAACTTCAATTGCATGTCAAATTGCACTGGGCATGGAGTCATGATACTAGTGAAAAAACATATACACATTTTGGAACATATGCATTTTCAGGAACAAAATGTTGAGGCATTGTTAACAAAGCCAATAGATCATGGATCACAAATTGCAATACTGAATATCTATTCTACACCCCATGCAACTTTGACCATCACACTAAATACTATTAGAATAACATTGCACCATGTACATTTGAATGAAATCATTATCATTCTAGGATACTTTAACACTGACATAGAAAGCAATGAGAAAACAAGAAAATTGAAGAACTACATTTCTAGTTACAATCTGCAATTCCTATTGCAAAAAGGAAACCATGTACAAAAACCACTTATTGATCATGTATGGTCAAATGTGGCCAAGGAACAATCAAAAGTCTTTTTCTTAGATTCATATTGGACTAACCATGATACAATTTTTCTTTTCCTTGAAATACGAAAATACATATAAAACAAACTACACAATTACATGTTCCAAATTGTCAAAGGATATTTCCATATCGTTTTTACATATATACAAATTCCTTTTCTCTTTCCAATGCATCAGATAACTATAGCTTGTATTCCATTTGTATATTCCATAATTAATAAATCAATGCAAAAACGATACAACACATGTCCATTGACCATGTTTCTAGATGTCCTTTCGTTTATTGGACAACTTCTACATTATGGTCAGATACATGGTATCATCCAATTTATGAAAATGCTTTGGTTTTCCAATAGATTCTCGTGCAAGGAAACTTTGTATAAACACACCCAAGGAACATGAACTAAAAGGGTGCATGCTTTTACATTTGCCTTTTACTGTATTGCCTTTGCTTCTTGTCTCATACGTCAATATTGCATGTTTTTCCCAGATAATACATTTATCTGATGCCCATTAGCATTTGTATATTGTTAGCAGTACAAGAATTACAATAACTGAAGAGGATAAAGATATTTTAAGTACACCATGTGAAAAAACTCAAGAACAAATTTCCACTAGGTATTCCAATAATCGTTATGCAATCCTTGGTATGCTGTAATGTTATATGTCTCCTCTACTTTTGTCTGCAAAAAAAAATAAAAAGAAAATTCCAGATCAATAAAATGTAAGAGCATAATACAATATGTTGCACATATTTTTTTTCTTTACATAGTCAAGTTGCAAATGTTTCTTTTTCAGGAAAATAAAAAGTTGGACAAGCGAAGGTAGCGTTGGCAGTCAATCGTCGCAAACATATGAACATCCTAAAGCATATGGATAAATATTCATAGATTCTGTTCCTGTTGCATTTAGAAAATATATATTTGCAGTTAATTATCCTGCTATGCCATGCTAAATACACTTGTATTGTATAATGCCATTGTTTTTCAGTTCAAAGGAAATATTGTGATGCATATAAAAATAGAACACCACAATGAAACATGCAAAGGCTAAGAGGTGTTCCTACTGAACTTTGACCAATTCAATTCATTCAAATTGTCAGAGTAATTCAAGAAATATGCCAAAAAAAGAGTTTTCAAATTGTCCTTCATATTATTTATTTTTGTTGGAACATCGACAACAAGCCCATAACAACAACACCAATTATAATATTAGTATAAGACTTGAACAGTTGGTGGACGAGACATATATTCATTGGAGATATAATGGTCACATACAACACTTACTTGGACAAAGAAAATAAGACGCGTCACATATTATGTGTTGATATCACTAACAATATGGGACTCATGACAGTGACAATCACTGTACCTGCACATATTGTCCAGAGACATGAGGAAAAAATCATTGTTGGAAATAGAATATCCATTACATGTTTTAAAATAGTACCAAAAACTATATACAATTGTGGTGACTGTGATTGAATCATCTTTTTACATGACTCAAGTATTGCGGAAATAGTACTGCTACGTTGTGTTGAATAGAATTTCATTGCAATCACAACAATAAGACAATTTGCTCAAAATAAAGATTTGTATCCAATTGGAACCATTGCTGTTGCCATAACATATTGCAAAAAGATTGGATTGCAATTCATCCTCCATGTAAATGATGATGAGACAACAATACCAGTTCTATATCCTTATTTTTTTTCTTTTCTGCTTATTTTGACATCCTAAAATGTATCCATTCATATTCCATAACTATTATAATATTGTTTGTTACAACTTCAACTATTTGATACATATGCACACTTATTTTATTCAATGGAACAACGATTGAAAAGAGGAGAATTACCCCTTATGCTTTTCAAAAATATTACCGAAAAGAGAGATGTGAAAGAAAAGGTCTTTCATGCAACACAGTAAACATTTATAACAAAATTGAGAACAAACATAATAGAGGATCTGGAAAAACAAACATGCTCCAGTACTGCTGTAAGTATACACAGAAATTGGTATGCATGAACTTGTTGTACAAAGTTAGCTTTACACAGTTACAAATTGTATTAGGAACTATATTAAATATTATGTCATGTACATAGGTTGAATGTGCATTGGAAGTAGGAAACACATATTTGACACCCTTTGAACATGTGTCTGCCAAGTGCAATTCTGCTCCTTCTGCCGGTTGTTGGGGTCTAAAGATGTCTAAAAAACAACCTTAGTTTAACATTAATTTATCAACCCGAGGATTCGTCTTTTATCTCAAGAATATCAACAAAGTCTATGCAGATAGCTCGTAGAGGCTAAAATCTTGTAGTTAAAGAAAATCTGAGTTTATCAACAATCAAGTTCCTCAAAAATTCATTAAAGATTCTAGGAATTGAAATCTAATGCTGTGAAATGGAAAGGAACTAATTAATCTATTGAATTCATTTTAACTAAAAGAAATAATTGAATCTAAATAAAGACTTGTAGAATTGACTATTACTATGAATCAAATTACTAGAAAGGAAAAGTCAAATTACTCTATCTATGGAAAGAAACAATGATTGTAATATAATCAAAAGAGACAACAATTGTACTTCTATTGAAAGGAACAACAACTATATCTTAACAGAAAGGAACAACAAATGTAAACTAATTGAAAGGAACAACAATTGCGAATCTAAGTGAAAGGAACAACGCATATGAAATTATGAGAAACTGTCACGCATCAAACCTCAGTAATAGAAACTGGAACAAAAATCATTTAATGCTCAATGAAATGTCTATCTCTTGCATGCAAATGATATAAAATCATCAACACACTTATACATTCATTTAACTACTGTAAAAGATAATCGAATCACAAAACAAAAATTGAACTGATACAATTACAGGTCGAATAGTAGCTCCTTCAGATTGGGCCCTTGGTCGTTAGAAGCATTGCTACTTGAAACTCAGTATGTAGAAATGGTAAAACCGTTCAAATCTTTTATTGATTTCATAGCTGGTACAATGTTTACAAAAACTGTTAAGGCAGAGCAATTCTAAGTTCTAAGTTCTTGGGTGCAATTCTTCTATATCCCTTCCAGGATCTATTATCGCTTATATATTACAATAATATGGGTAAATTAAGATATCCTGAGGATCGAGAGATCCTCAGGATTTCTTTACTATTATAAAGTTACAATATAAGAAAATCAATCATCTTCAAAACTGCCTTGCGCCATAAAGTTCTCAACCTCCAATAGCTTGCACATCTTCAAGATTTCCTTTGCTATCTCAAGTTTGACAATATTTAACCAATCCTGTAACAAAATCAAACAATTCCAATCGTATTTTAGGATATATGTAATCTAATTTCAACAATAATGCTAAAGGTTATATTATTCATTTTCTATCCTATTTGCTACTAATTAACTGAAAATTCAATCAAGATGATATCATGAAATGTGGGAAAAAGGAAGATATTTATACCTTTTTCATAACCTAACATACCCCCAGCTTACCTTCTTGCATGTCCTCATGCAAGATGAGATATTACATGTAAAGTAGTAATGTTGTAAGGTGGAAAGGTTGGTTCACCAGGCCTCCTGAATCCATTGCTTCTTTTGAGTTCTCCAAAAGCAACATCCTCCCTTTTCTTGTTAATTTGATAATATTTTTGGTAACTTTCTGGAGGAAACCAGATGATATGGGGATTATATCTTAACCCAATCCAAGAAGGTCCTTCCTCTTGGAGCAATCTAGAATACCTACTATTATGAAGGTAGCTGCAAAGAAATTCCTGTATCCAAAGGGTTCCCTACTCTTTACTTCACTGGAGGATGCATCCCATCTCATTTTAGAGGCAGCAAGAGCTTCTTCCTTAAGCTCTATAAAACATGTGATACTTGAACATATAACCTGTAGATGGATAGGGGATAAGGAGTCTATGACCCCCCCTCTTTTCATAAAGGTTTTATGTCGCATAATGGCTGGAAAGGACTTTGGAGGCTCTCCTCTGACCCAGAGATCTAGCCCATTTTCCCTCTTTAGGAAGATTTTGTGAGATTTACCCCATCTGACTTGGTTCTGAGAAAATGACAGAAATGCCTGAAACTGTATGTCACCTATGAATGGGCCAGGGTTATCTTTCCTTTCTTCTTCCAGAATGAAATTATGAAAATATAACTCACACATAAGGTATTGTACCTTTTCATCCTGCTCTCTGAAACATGAAATAAACTCAAGTACATTGTAAAATGAAATGGGTTTACCTGCTCTAATGGCCTTCACTCTCAATAACATATATCGTTCCAACAAGAATAAAGTGTAATTGGTGGCAGAGGCTCTACAATTGATAACATCATAGTAGACATCACAAATTTCTTTGATTTGCTCCAAAGATTTTTGCAATTGGGCTTGTACCTTCTTTACCTTCCCTTGGGCTCTGGTGAGCTCAACATATGTCTCACTCTCTGTTGCTTTCATGTCCCTCAGTTGTTTAACAATATTTTGATGTTCAACCCTAGTGACCATCTCATCTTGGTGTTGAGCCAATGCTCGCTAGGCTTGTCCCAGCTCTGCTTTTAGCTTATCAATGGTGACACCCTGTTCTTGAGATTGGGATGCTTGGTATTCTTCCATAGCGCCCATCTCCTCCCTGGATTGAGTTAATTCTTGTTGGGCTTGTGTAAGCTCTGCTTCAAGTCTATCCACAATAGCACTCTGTTTCTGGGACTGGAGTGCCTGATGCTCTGCCATAGTCAGTAACTCATTTCTGTTTTGAATCAGGTTTTGTTGAGACTGCATCAATTCTTCCTCTAATCTCCTGATGGTAGCATTCTGCTCAAGGAGTTGAGATGTTTCCTCTAAGACTGGGGTATCTGTCTGTACCTCATCATTAATTGTTTCTATAGCTACCATCATTTCCTATGTTTATAAGGGAATTACTTCCTCATTTTGAGCTACTGCCTCTTTTACTACTATTTCTGCAGGGTTTGTCTGTATCCCTACATAATTTGTAGTGACTACTTCTTTAGGAAGAGGGTTTCTTCCTTTCACTCTGGCCCTTTTGTTTTTCTTTATTCTATGGGCCTTATCTACTTTTTCTAGATGATTCCTCAATTCTTTAATAATTTCCTTGATTTTACCCACCTTCTGCTTTAATACTTCAACCTTCTTAGCCTTTTTCTTCAACAATTTGTTTTTTTTTTTTTAACTTTCTAATTTTCTTATGGCTCTTGGCTGATTTTTGTTTATGAGAGGTCTGAAGGTCTTCTTCATTCTGGACAATAGATGGTTGTTCTTGTTCCTTACAAATGTTCTGTCTATCCAAGAGGGCTTCTCATTTCAAAATTAGGTTCTTCCTTTGTTGTGTCCTCTGGCAAAGACATTTCAATATCAGAAAAATCTTCAGCTGGTTTTGAAGAGGAGGCTTGTTCTGGGCATTTTTCTAGATTATTTGTGCCTCTGTCAATTAAGGTTCCTAAGCTCCTCAAAATATGAGCTATTTCTACCTCATACCTCTTCAAAAATTGTTCTGTCAGATGCTCTAATGCTGGTTGGGTGTCTTCCTGATCATTCCTTTGTGAGGTCTACTCTGCTTTCCCAATTTCTTGAACATTTTCCTGTAGAGACTGTTTTGTGAAATTATGAAGTTCTTCAGGCTGTTTTGTTGTATCCTGAATTCGTTTGCTTCTCCTCCTTGTCTTAATGATGGCTTTAGGGGAAATCGTTGCTCTCTTCCTCTTTTTCGTTAATGCCCATGTTTGTGAGGTCTGGGCCTCTATGATTTGGGCAGGGTCTGGCTCAGTTTCAGTTTGAGGAGATGTAATTTCTCTTTGGGCGGTAGTCTCCTCTGCCTGTCTATCTTCAATTTCCTATGGTGGGTATTCATGGCATAATTCAGGATGCTCCAGTTGTGGAGGTCTATTGGCCTCAATCAGACTATCCCAGGTCAATTGAGTTTGACTCAGTGCTTTATTTGTTATCAGTTTAAATAATCTATGGTGGATGATAACAATAACATGATCCTTGGACTTTTGTGTTCTTAAGGAAACCTCATGTAATCTGGCATTCAGAAAGAAATGTAGATTAAGTACTACCGTTGTTTTAAGGATGCTAGCAATTTGAGGTGGAGAGGTCAAATTATGTCGTATCGTCCATCACATGTGATGCACCACTGAATTACCCCTTCCAATTCCTTCCATGGTTCCCTGAGGGTACTGGGATTAAGTCCCTTTCCCTTCTTATCCAATTCTTCTCCAGGGTCTGTGAAAGATTCCACAACTTCCTTCAATGCTGTGTATCTTCCTTTCCACCGAATTCCCGTGTTAGGGAGGCCTATGACCTCTGCTAAGATTTTCGGGGTGACTGAGATTTGTATGCCTCGCACCATAGAGATTTATCCTTGCAGATTCTGAAAGAATTCAAGCGTGAAATTTGTGTCATATCCTTGCAAACGGTTGAAGTACTCCATACACCCTAGACGGTGTAGGATTTCTCTTGCCTGCTCTGTAACCTGTAGTAAATTTGGCTACCTGCTCACACTTCTGCCACCCATTTTTGCGAGAAAATGCGAACGACTATCATTTTTGGTAGCAGACTTGGTTGGACCATCTTGGAGGAAAAAATTACCAAAAATAACAAATATCAGAGAACAACAAGTGTTTACAAATGTGGGTATTTATTACAATCATTACTATCTTATCGAGAAGTCTGCTGAGCATCCACTCCCCTCATTAATGTAGAGGTCGACCTCGACCGTCAGCGTAGGGGAATATAATGAGTGTAGGTATTTCCGGTGAGGGATAATGATTGCACTGCCGCCGCCAATGGGGATCAATCATTAATTTTCAAACAACATATTTTAATGGTAATCATTAAACGTTAGTCCTCTTTCATGGAAAAAAATGAATTTAATATACCTATACTAAAAAAAATGCTTTAAGGATACATAAGCCGAATAAATTAAATCTGTTCATTTAAAATAATATCCCACATGTCATAATGTTGTTACTTTTTTGTTTTATTGAATACAATCGAAATGATAGCCTCGTTATTGAGTGAAGGAAATCTAGAGACACCCAAAAACTTGGTGTTTAAGGTAAACTTCCATACCACATGCATATCCACTACTGCCAGCAGGCGTCCATAGCCTTGACAGGGTTTCCTTTTAACCCTTAGATGAGCTTGTATCCTTGTTAAATATTTGAATCAACTTTTCCAAAAAGACCACTATCTTGGTTTGATAGCCAGAGGGTGATAATGCCACTCACTAGATTGTAACTTAAGTGAACAAGCCAGCTCGTTATGAGACCCCTTGTCCTTTGACGAGCAAATGTCAAAGGCCATTGCCTTGGTGTGGTAGCCATAATGGGAATGTCACTTATTATGATCGTGGTAGGTTGGCTCGTGATGTGACCCCCTATTCTTTGTGGAATTTTTTTATTACTTATCTTTATTCCTTTTTTTTTTTTTTAATATTTGAATCATCTTTTCCTGAAAAAGACCATTATCCTGGTTTGGTATCCAGATGATGATAATGCCACTCACTAGAGTGTAACTTAAATGAACAAGCCAGCTCGTGATGAGACCTCTTGTCCTTTGAAAAAAGAAAATGTCAAAGGCCATTGCCTTGGTGTGGTATCCATAGTGGGAATGTCACTTAGGTTAGTATCCTATGATCGTGGTAGGTTGGCTCGTGATGAGAACCCCTATTCTTTGTGGGAAAATTTTTTATTGCTATTTTTTTTTTTTTTTTAGAGGTGTATTAAGGGAGGCTCATATACTCCTTAAGAGTAAGGGATGATGTAAAGAAGTGTAAGGATGCCAAGTAAAAGTGTGCCTAAGACTCCTTATTATAATATAAAGGCAAGATATCAATCAAGTGTATTTGTATGTATAAGGGAAAAAAAAATGAATTATGGTGGTTACAAGTTATGAACAAGGTTTAATATATTTTGAAGAAAGTAATCCAAAAACAAATTTGATAAGGTATGGGAGATAGTCCACAAAATAATGATAGATCAATGTGATGATAATTAAAAATAATGCTGGTGAAAATTATTTGGTGAAAGTCGTACCCCAAAGGAATGGCTTGGCGTTTTATCAACAATGTAGGGAATGAATGACGAAATGACAACATGCGTGCAAAAAGGAATAACAAGTGTTCAAGAGGAACATCAGGTGCACAAAAGGAACAACAAGTGTTCAAAACGATCAACAAGCACGCAAAAGGAACAAAAAGTGTTCAAAAGGAACAACGGGCGTGCAAAAAGGAACAACAAGTGTTCAAGAGGAACAACAGGTGTGAAAAAGGAACAACAAGTGTTCAAAAGGAACAACAGGCACGCAAAAGGAACAAGTGTTCAAAAGGAACACCATGCGCAAAAGGAACAACAAGTGTTCAAAAGGAACAACGGGCACGCAAAAGGAACAACAAGTGTTCAAAAGGAACAACAAGCATGGAAAAGGAACAACAAGTGTTCAAAAGGAACAACAAGTGTTCAAAAGGAACAACAAGTGTTCAAAAGGAACAACATGCACACAAAAGGAACTACAAGTCTTCAAAAGGAACAGTAGGCGCGCAAAAGGAACAACAAGTGTTCAAAAGGAACAACATGCATGCAAAAGGAACAACAAGTGTTCAAAAGGAACAACAAGCATGCAAAAGGAACAACAAGTGTTCAAAAGGAACAGTAGGTGCACAAAAGGAACAACAGACACGCAAAAGGAACAAAAAGTGTTCAAAAGGAAAAGTAGGCGTGCAAAAGGAACAACAAGTGTTCAAAAGGAACAACAGGCATGATAAAGGAACAACACGTGTTCAAAATTTACCCGTTTACTGCGGTAAAGGAAAAAAAATGGTGGATTTTCCATGAAAGACAAGGTCTTTGTGACAAGATAAAGAAAGATTGAGGAACATAAACGAATGTTGGTTGTGTTCATTATGATTTTCTCAAGTGGCTTTCATAATAATAAACAAAAAGTAAACTAATAACACAATAAGTTCTACGAGAAATCTATATACAGTATGTACAGTGTCAACAAAATTCATCATTTATGGAGTTGGGGTGGCTGGGTTACCTTCCCAGCCATCCAAAATTGGAACGGTAGGATCTTTACTTACTTCCTGATAGAAGGATTCTTTTGAAGGCAGATGATGGTAAAGTCGTAGCCAGTGCCCATTAACCAAAAATGGATATCCAGAGCCATCGATGGTGCTTAAATTGACCATGCCATTATCATGGACTTCCTCAATTTCATATGGTCCTAGCCACCGACCATGTCTGTAACTTTCCCGGAAAATCATGAAATCTGGAATCGTAGAGAAGCGCCCAATCACCCTTCTTGAATGATTTCTTCTTGATATGCTTGTCGTACTGGGATGCTCTCTGTTGCTGAATAATAGATGTGCACTCCACAACAGATATGCATGCTTCATCCAATTCATTGAGTTTCCGAAGGTGTTGTTTATGTGCTGCTGTTAGATCCAGTCCAATTTCCTGGGCCATCCTTAGGGTTTTAATCTCAAACTCAATTGGGAAGATGGTTTTTTTTCCATAAAATAGGTGATAGGGAGAGTAGCCAGTGGTGTTATGCCATGTTGTTTGATAAGCCCATAAGGCATTTGGAAGCTCAGTATCCCAATTATGTCAATTTGTTGAGATAGTCTTTGTCAAGATTGCCTCCAGGACCTTATTTGTGCTTTCTACTTGCCCGTTTTCCTGTGGGTGATATGGATAAGTAACTCTGTGCTTAATATGATAGATTTTTAGGGTGGTGGTGATTCTATGAGCTGTAAATTGTGACCCTCCATCAGTGATCACTTCTCTGGGTAGTCCATAGTGTACAAATAGTTTGAACAAAAATTTGATGACTACCTCTTCTGTTGCATTTGGTAGGGCTTTTGCCTCTACCCATTTAGTCATGTAGTTTGTAGCTACTAGAATATAAGCCTTCTGATTTGAATTTGGATTGAAGGGGTCGACGAAGTCTAGTGCCCATATTTCAAATGGTTCTATGACTATTTATGCTTTCAAGGGCATTTCATCCGCTTGACCTGGTTTTCCCATCCGTTGACAGCTGTCGCATGTTTAGACGTATTTCTTTGCATCCCTAAATATTGAGGGCCAATAGTAACCCATCTGTAAAATTTTGTGTCTAGTCTTGCGGTCTGCAAAATGCCCACCATAGGGTTCGTCATGCCCTACCTTTAGCATGTCGTAGATTTCGTCATCTCGTACACATCTGTGAATCTGGAGATCAACTCCTGTGTGGAAGAGATATCCATTGATCCAAGCGAATCGTGCGCTACGCTGGACGATCAGTTTTATTTCCCTCGATGATAGATGTGAATGTAATCTTCCCACCACCAGATAATTTTCCACATTAGCTGATCCGAAATCGGATTCAGAAGCCTGTCAGGGCATGAAAAATGCTCAAAAATGAAAGTGCTCGGAATCTGACGAAACCAACACCATTGCGTCCGGCCGTCTTCCTGATTCCGGTGGTATAATTTTTATGTCAAACGAAGTCCGTATGAAGAATATATCGCATTCTGTCCGCCGAGCCAAACAGGTAAAAAAAAAAGGGGCGCTGACTGGGCATCCGTACGGTGACGTGGCAGGCCGTACATTCCGTACGCTAACGTGGCAGCTGAGTTGGCATCTGATGACGTGGTAGTTTGTGATTGGTCGAATGTGGTCGAGTTAGATTGTGACACGTGGCATTATTGTGGACTAATGGAAGGGTGCCACGTGGCCCAATCATGGGCTGCCACGTGGCACCCCGGAATTGGCTTTTTTGGTTTGTAACTAAAATTTTATGGAGGCCGAGGGGTTCGACCCCCGGACCTCCCCACCATACAAAGGCTTTAACTATGCCCGCCAACCAATGCGCCACACATTAATTCTTAACATATACATGCAGTTTTATATAGTTAAGTTTGGGCTATGTGTATTATGGTGCGGGGTCGGGCTGGGGCTTAGCCCCAGCCCGTGGTTTCACTATACGCCATATGACCATGTATTATTTTCCATACGCGCGGGTTTCAAATATGTTTTCAAACGGGTTTTATAATGTTTTAACCATGGTTATATACATTTACACATATGACCAGGTGTTATGCGCGCAAGGGGCTAGTGGGCCAGCGCTTAGCCTTTGGCTAGCGCTTGGCCATATGTGCGGCCATATGACCGATTAAAGGGGCGCGCGCCCGGGTGAAAGGGGCTTAGCCCATATATAACTATTATATAGTTATAAAAGTGGGTTTTTAACCACCTTTTAACTAATTTTTAATGTAATTAACTCATTTTTAAGGGTTATTGGGCATTTTTAGAGCCTAAATTCGTGGAGGAAGTTGGAGATGGACAAATAACTTCCCCACTATTTAACCAAGGCCATTTTGAGGCCATGGGGAAAACTTTGGAGAGCAATTTCAGAGCAGAGATGTTGAAGCAAGCCAAGTCAAAGCCAGTTTGAGGCAAGGGAAGCTGTTGAGGAGGAGATGCTGTCGGACGATTTCTGAGAGCTCGGGACATCCGATTCAGGTGCCGTTTTTTGTGCATGGTTCCAGAGATCTGGGCGAACAAGACCAGATTGGTCTTGAGACCATTCGGAAATGTAAAGATGTACTAATAAGCTTTCGAACAGAAATAAAAAGCCTCCCCCACAAGAGAAAAGGCCCGGAGACGTAGGCAAAGTTGCCGAACTCCGTTATCAACCTCTGTGCATTATAGTTTGCTGTTATTTATTGCATTTAAGATTTGCATATATGTCTATGGATGTATAATTCATTTCTTTTCTCGCTCTTTCGTTAAGTTTCCCAATGGTCAATAATTGCATGCAAATAAAAACTCAACCATAGTCATTTCGAAAAATCCTGACGGATCAAGTGGTATCAGAGCTAGTTGACGTTTGGATTTGAGTTTTGCATGTTAACCAGGGAAAAGCTACAGCGTGGTGAAGGCGAGCTTGTTGCAGAGAATCCATTAATTGGATTGAGAAGAAGAGCTTCTCACAGCGAGAAGATGGCATCGGAAGAAGGGATTCCTCAAGATGAGAAAGAGTTCCGGAAAACATTCTTTGCCATGTCGGAGATGGTGCAAGTTTTGTACGAAGATTACTTGGAATGGAAGCATCCAGTTTTGGGTAATTCTTCAAAAGGAAAAAGTGAAGAGGAAGAGGACCAGTCTTAGATTCCTCCTTCACCTCCATCAACACCTCCTTCTTCTCCTTCTTCTCCAAGTTCAAGTTCTAAATCTAGTGAAAAGAAAAATGTGCATAAAAATAAACATGAAATGCCATTGTTAAAACTTGATGTAAAATTTGAGTTGCCC
>ML791735.1:183476-213230 GCA_009831015.1 Picea engelmannii | reverse complement strand
AGACATTCCTTTGCAAACACAAGAAACCCTTATGAAGTATATAGGAGGTTTGCCTGTGCATATTAGAAACACTGTTTTCATGTTTGGACCCACTAACCTTGATGAATTTTCGGTTCAAGCTACGTATATTGAAGCAGGGAAGGTAGGTGTGTCAGGGGAATCGTCGTCTTCGAGGAAAGAGGACAAGAAGAAATGGCATGGCAATGGCAAGAAGGCAAATGCAATGTCAAAGAAGGAAGGAAAGCCCTCTTGCAAGCATTGCAAGAAAGAAGGACATGATGAGGAGAAATGTTGGCAGTTGCATCCCGAGAAGAGGCCAAAATGGTTCAAAGGAAAGAAGGGAACACAAACAGTAGCGACAACATCAAAACCCATAGAATTGGGATCAGATTCAGGTGATGAAAAGATCTCATTGGTTGGTATGACAGGTAAACATGGTGAAGATGTTGATTGTAGAAGCAAGTTGTTTCATATAAGAGTAATCATGCGACACACTAAGGTAGACACGTTAATTGACAGTGGATCTCAATCTAACCTAATCTCAGAAGAGTTAGTTAAGAAATTGGGATTAAAAACACAAATGCATCATAGGCCTTACACACTTAAATGGATGAGCAATCATCATCAAATGCACATAACTAAACAGTGCACAATTAAATTTGCAATCTCATCTAAGTATGTGGACGAAGTAACTTGTGATGTTGTGTCATTAAGGGAATGTGGGATGATCTTAGGTAGTCCATACTTGTTTGATCGTAAGGCAATCTTCTATAGAACTAAGAATCAATATCAGTTCACTAAAGCAGGTCATGATTATGTGGTTCATGCTCATCGTGTTAAAACACTTCAAACATGGGAACAATTAATGAATGTAGTTGTTTCAAATGAAGTAATTAAGCAAGAACAAGATATGGTTGTTGAAAGAAAAATCAATCATAGGTTGCTTCAAGATAAGCTCATGTCATGCAGATATCTAAAGTATATCAGTTCATTTGCAGTCATCTTCTTGATACTGTCGTTAGCAATGTTTTCTACATGGATGATAGTAGCTTCAGTAAGATGTGATAGGGTTGCAATGGCTAACAATATACTGTCAGTTGTCATGATTGTGTTACAGATGATCGTGATGAGACAGGTGCACAGGACAAAGTTCAGAGGTAGAGAGCAAGCCAGGTGGCCTATCCTGAGCTTGTTGACTGATCAGTAACCTTTTGGGGACCAAAAGGTCTTATTGTGGGGAGGTGTGATCCGAAATCGGATTCAGAAGCCTGTCAGGGCATGAAAAATGCTCAAAAATGAAAGTGCTCGGAATCCGACGAAACCAAGACCATTGCGTCCGGCTCGTCTTCCTGATTCCGGTGGTATAATTTTTATGTCAAACGGAGTCCGTATGAAGAAGATATCGCATTCTGTCCGCCGAGCCAAACAGGTAAAAAAAAAGGGGGGCGCTCACTGGGCAGTCCGTACAGGCTGACTGGGAATCCGTACGGTGACGTGGCAGGCCATACATTCCATACACTGACGTGGCAGCTGAGTTGGCATCTGCTGACATGGCGGTTTGTGATTGGTCTAATGTGGTCGAGTTAGATTGTGACACGTGGCATTATTGTGGACTAATGGAAGGGTGCCACGTGGCCCAATCATGGGCTTCCACGTGGCACCCCGGAATTGGATTTTTTGGTTTGTAACTAAAATTTTATGGAGGCCGAGGGGTTCGACCCCCAAACCTCCCCACCATACAAAGGCTTTAACTATGCCCGCCAACCAATGCGCCACACATTAATTCTTAACATATACATGCATTTTTATATAGTTAAGTTTGGGCTATGTGTATTATGGCGCGGGGTCGGGCTGGGGCTTAGCCCCAGCCCGTGGTTGCACTATATGCCATACGACCATGTATTATTTTCCATACGCGCGTGTTTCAAATATGTTTTCAAACGGGTTTTATAATGTTTTAACCATGGTTATATACATTTACACATATGACCAGGTGTTATGCGCGCAAGGGGCTAGTGGGCCAGCGCTTAGCCTTTGGCTAGCGCTTGGCCATATGTGTGGCCATATGACTGATTAAAGGGGTGCGCGCCCGGGTGAAAGGGGCTTAGCCCATATATAACTATTATATAGTTATAAAAGTGGGTTTTTAACCACTTTTTAACTAATTTTTAATGTAATTAACTCATTTTTAAGGGTTATTGGGCATTTTTAGAGCCTAAATTCGTGGAGGAAGTTGGAGATGGACAACTAACTTCCCCAATATTTAACCAAGGCCATTTTGAGGCCATGAGGACAGCTTTGGAGAGCAATTTCAGAGCAGAGATGTTGAAGCAAGCTAAGTCAAAGCCAGTTTGAGGCAAGGGAAGCTGTTGAGGAGGAGATGCTGTCGGATGATTTCTGAGAGCTCGGGACATCCGATTCAGGTGCCGTTTTTTGTGCATGGTTCCAGAGATCTGGGCGAACAAGACCAGATCAGTCTTGAGACCATTTGGCAATGTAAATATGTACTAATAAGCTTTCGAACATAAATAAAAAGCCTCCCCCACAAGAGAAAAGGCCCGGAGACGTAGGCAAAGTTGCCGAACTCCGTTATCAACCTCTGTGCATTATGGTTTTCTGTTCTTTATTGCATTTCAGATTTGCATATATGTCTATGGCTGTATAATTCATTTCTTTTCTCGCTCTTTCGTTAAGTTTCCCAATGGTCAATAGTTGCATGCAAATAAAAACTCAACCATAGTCATTTCGAAAAATCCTGACGGATCATTAGCGTACCAAGGTGGCTTTGTAGTAATGACAAATAGATGCTCGTCTGGAAATTGATCTTCAACTGTTAAGGAGTCGTCTGTTTTGGGTATGCGGGATAGGAAGTCTGTGACAATATTTTTTTCCCTGGTCGATCTTTGATGGTGATGTCAAATTCCTGCAATAGTAATAACCACTGAGTGACCTGTCCGTTAGTAATATGTTTATTAGCTAGATATCTAATAGAAAAATGACCAATATACATAATAACGGGATAGCCTGTTATATAGTGGTGAAATTAATTGATGGCGTGTATAACAACTAAAAATTCTTTTTCTGTTACTGTATAATTAAGTTTAGCTGGAGTAAGATTCTTGCTAATAAAATAAATGGTGTAGGGTTTCTTGTCTTCTTCCTGTCCAAGGAAAACGCCTATGGAAATATCTAATGCATCGGTGGAGATGTGAAATGGTATTTTCCAATTTGGTCCCCTCAACACTGGTGTTGTCGAGATCAACTTCTTGATTCTTGCAAATGCCACATCACAATTGTTAGACCACTGAAACTCTACATTACCAATCAAAGAATGTAAAGGTTCAACGGTTCTTGAATTTTTTTCCATCAATCTACAAAAGTATCCTGAAGCACCAAGGAAACTACATACCTCAGTTTGTGTGTGTGGTGTAGGTAGATTAAGGATTACCTCTATTTTTGTTGGATCTACTCTAATTCCATCTGCAAAAATATAATTCCCTAGTACCACAACTTCCGTCATCATCATGTGACATTTCTCCTGGCTCAAACATAACCCGGTCGCAATGCACCGTTCTAGTACCTTCTCCATATTATCAATGCTTGTTCGAAGTCGTCGCCATAAGGAGTGAAATCATCCATGTAGACTTCAAGTACTTCACTGATAAGATCATTGAATATGCTCAGAATGGCCCTTTGAAAAGTGGCTGGAGTGTTACAAAGTCCAAAGGGCAATACTCTGTATGCAAAGGTGCCCCATGGACATGTGAATGTAGTTTTATCTTGATCTTCTAGGGCAATATGAATCTGATTGTACCCACTAAAACCATCTAGGAAAGCAAATAATTTCTTCCCTGCCAAAGTATCCAGGACCTGATCGATGAAAGGCAAAGGGAAGTGGTCTTTTTGAGTGGCTTTGTTAAGTTCCCTATAGTCAACATAGATTCGCCATTTCCCATTTTTATTTGGGACGATCACTAATGGGGAAACCCACCGAATATCTGAGATGGGATATATAAAAGCTACATCCAACAGATTTTGTATTTATTCCTTAACAATATCCTTGAGATGGGGATTCAGTCTTCTCTACGACTGTCAGATAGGTCGAGTGTCTTTTTCAATATAAATGTGGTGTGTGTAGAGTTGCAGATCAATACCTTTCATATCAAAATACTCCCATGCAAAAGCTTGCTGGTATTTGGAGAGGACTTTAATTAGCTTTTTTTATTGTTGTTCATCTAAATTGGCATTGATGTTCAGAGACCTCCCTGGTGCAATCTCAACAGATTTGCTGTTATGAACAATTGTAGTTGGAATTTTTTGTTCCATTAAATCTTCCAGCAGGTCTCCTTGTGCTTCATAGTCTAGAACATCTTGGAGCATCTGGCAGGTTGGGTTGCTCATGGTGGTTGGGCTATTAATAAACCCATTGATTACATCATCCTCTGGCTGTTTTTTTAAGTCTGAGGGCTTCTTCCAGCGTAAGAGGGGCACACAGATCCTTCTCTGGATATCATGGTGGTGGCAATTGTGGGTATATGATCATTGGGCTTGGCTTGGATGGAGGATATAAGATGAGATTCTTTGTGACATTGCCTCTAGCAATTTTCATATTACCCGTTGAACATCATAGCTATGCATCAGCTGTTGCGAGCCATGGTCTGCCTAGTATCAATGGATGCCCTTCAAGTCCATTTCTTGGGTTGATGATGAGGAAGTCCACCGGATATTCCCAAGAGTTGACGAAGATGGATATATCATGTAATGTGCCAACTGGTCGAACCAACGATCGATCTGCCAACTGCAACATAATTGCGGTGGGTTCAAAGGAGTCAAAACCCAGGGTATTGTAGGTTTCCATAGTCAGGATGTTGATGGCTGCTCCCAAATCAACTAGCGTATTTGGAAAAGAACAACATTGGATATGAACTGTTAGTATGGGATTCCCTGGATCTTCATATTTGACTGGTTCTTGTCTACCTAAAATTAGATCAAACAAGGCTCCTACCACACAAAATGTTGATGATGGATCTTTAATTTTTCTGACGGGATTTCTCCCACATAGCTCCTTGATCGTCTTTGCATAAATTCAGATGTCTTGAAGAGCTTGCAGGAGTGGAATCTTGATGTATAAATTATTGAGTTCCCCTACAATGTCAAAGTTGGGATATACAACCGATTTTGCTATCATCAATCTTTCAGGGAACGGAGGGGAGGGAGTTGCATCCTTATCAGGATCTTGTGATTCAACTGTGTTTCCCCCCTACTCGATTTCTTCTGTTATTACCACAGTCGAGGGTGTTATTGCTGGTTGTTTTTCATTCTCCTGCTCTTGAGAAATGTTATTTTCTTTAGGAGAGATTATGCGCCCCGATCTCCACCATAGTTTGTTGCACTCTACCAAGCTAGTTTCTCCTTCCCCATTCTCCATAATATGGACGAGCTGAGCCGGTCTGTTATTTGGATTTGGGTGAGGTTGGGCTGGTAATTGAGGGTGCAATTGTGATTGCGGGTTCTAGGGAAGTTGGAGTGGTGCTTGCAACATGGGCTGAGTTTGAGGGGTCATCCCCATGGGTTGGTTGTTTATCCCCATGGGGCACTGCCAATTCTGATTCCAATTTGGGTTTTGGGCAGTCGTGTTGGGCCACTGTGAAGGGCATATGTTGTTATTTGAGCTTTTCCAGGATAAGGTGGGATATTGTGAGTTAGGCCAGGTGGAATTTAAAGTTAGCTGATTCTGCCAAGTAGGATTTTCAGTGGGTTGGTTTTGCCAAGTGGGATTTGCAGGTGGCTATTGCTAGGGATGCCAGTTTTGATTAGTAAATGGTTGGTCCTACCATGCGTTACCAAGAGCTTGCTATTGATTATATTGTCCAGAGAAGAAAGAGGAAGGGTCTTGTAGTGTATTTGGAGGTTGGGCCTGCCATTGATGATGCTGAGCCATCAAATATAATGGTTTTGTTTCCTCTTCGTCTTCTCTGAAGATGGATTTCAGTCGAAGGAGCGATGGGAATTGCTCTGTATCGTGATCCTTAGTGTAGATGGTGCAGACCTGAACCACATCCAAAGGGCAATCCCTTGGACCATGTTTTTTTCTACATCTGTGGCAAAATATGGCCAAAGTCTATTCTGCTTCTGCTTTTTTTTGTTTGGCCTGTAATACATCCAATTGCATAGTCAGAGTGCTCAAAATATCTATTTTGAAATTTTCCAAGAGATTACCAACTTTAGCTCGTGTAACACCCTCGCTGGTAATATTGTTTTTTCTGGTGAGGGAAGTTCGCATTCCTGATCTGGTCCATGTGCTTCCTCATGAGCACCTAATACACAATTGAATGATGTTATCATAAGTTTCTTGATAAATGTCACCCTTTCCCATTATATTCGATGTTTCTACCCATTCATCTTTCATACCCTTAATCAGAGTTGCCTTAAGTACTTCACCTGGTAATGCACCATAGGGTGATCTTTGTAAATTATATTGAAATCTCTAGACATATTCTTCTAATGATTCATTTTCTTTTGCAATCATTTGAAAGATTTCATCTTTTAAGTCCCTGGTTCTACAATAATCCTGATATTTTGTCAAGAAGGCCTGTTTCATCTCATTCCATGAGTTTATAGTTCCACCTCCTAATCCCATAAACCAATGTAGAGTTGCTCCTTTTAAAGTGGAGGGAAACAATTTTAGTTTTTGGGGTTCAGAGGTGTAATCATACCCTCTGCATAGGACATCGAATTCGAATAAAAATGCATCTGGGTCTTCTAAAATCAATCCATGGAAGGTTGGCAAGTTATATAGGGGGATTGCTTTCATGGGAGCATTGGCAATTGGATCAACTATCAGATATTCCAACATGGAGGTTTGGGGACGTTGTTGATTTGGTTGTGCCATTTGATTGAAAATGTGCCATAAATTTTCAGGGATTTCTTGATCCAGATATTTTATTCGAATTGGTTGGTTATTTGATCCTCTAGGGGATTTGATTGCACTCCATCTATCTGAGATTTTGGGTATGCCTTCTTCTTTCACAGGAGATTCATGATCAGGTGGTGGGTCTGCCTTAGCTATCCTGCTGGTTTCTCCTTCTCCTTCCTCCAGATTACAAGAGTTTCCCTCTTCTAAAGGGTTGAGGGGTGGAAGATATGTGCTCCAAAATATTTTCTCAGTCCCTTTAGTTTTGATATGAATCTCAGCATGGGATGCAGTTGGTGAAACTGCTACCTGATGGATTCGGGTAGATCCTTTTCCAGGTCCAACCGAAGCTTGAGATTCTTCTTTTCGGATGATGTCGTCTATGAAAGTGCTTCTTCCAGGGAGCACCGAGCCCTGGGCTTTTGTAATTTTTGGTGGGGGTTTTGGTTTTTCAAGATCTTTCTTCTTAGTCATACACACTTCACACAAAAAAAGAAAATCAAGAAAGAAAAACACCTATGCAACCTCTTAATGCGTCAGCTGGAGGAAGGCGATGGCATAAGCATCTTACTTATTGCCTGCGTAGGTTATTACATTCCGTCTTCAATACCTCATCCTCCAGAGGCACAATCTATGCTACCTTTGACATTATCCCCAACAATGACGCCAAAATGTTGGGTTCTAAAGATGTCTAAAAAATAACCTTAGTTTAACATTAATTTATCAACCCGAGGATTCATCTTTTATCTCAAGAATATCAACAAAGTCTATGTAGATAGCTCGTAGAGGCTAAAATTGTGTAGTTAAAGCAAATTTGAGTTTATCAACAATCAAGTTCCTCAAACATTCATTAAAGATTCTAGGAATTGAAATCTAATGCTGTGAAATGGAAAGGAAATAATTAATCAATTGAATTCATTTTAACTAAAAGCAGTAATTGAATCCAAATAAAGACTTTCATAATTTACTATTACTATGAATCAAATTACTAGAAAGGAAAAGGTGAATTATTCTATCTATGGAAAGAAACAATGACTATAATCTAATCAAAAGAGACAACAATTGTACTTCTATTGAAAGGGACAACAACTATATCTTAATGGGAATGAACAACGAATATAAAATAATTGAAAGGAACAACAATTTCGAATCTAAGTAAAATGAACAACACATATGAAATTATGAGGAACCGTCATGCATCAAACCTCAGTAATAGAAACTAGAACAACAATCATTTAATGCTCAAGGAAATGTCTATCTCTTGCATGCAAATGATATAAAATCATCAACACACTTATGCATTCATTTAACTAATGTAAAAGAGAATCTAATCACAAAACAAAAATTGAACTGATACAATTACAGGTCGAACAATAGCTCCTTCAGACTGGGCCCTTGGTCCTTAGAAGCACTGCTACTTGAAACTCAGTATGTAGAAATGGTAAAACTGTTCAAAGCTTTTATTGATTTCATAGCTGGTACAACATTTACAAAAACTGTTAACGCAAAGCAATTCTAAGTTCAGAGTTCTTGGGTGCAATTCTTCTATATCCCTTCCATGATCTATTATCCCTTATATATTGCAATAATTTGGGTAAATTAAGCTATCCTGAGGATTGAGAGATTCTCAAGATTGCTTTAATATTATAAAGTTACAATATAAGAAACTCAATCATCTTCAAAACTACCTTGCACCATAAAGTCCTCAACCTCCAATAACTTGCGCATCTTCAAGATTTCCTTTGCTATCTCAGGTTTGACAATATTTAACCAATCCTATAACAAAATCAAACAATTCCAATTGTATTTTAGGATCTATGTAATCTAATTTCAACAATAACACTAAAGGGTATATTATTCATTTTCTATCCTATTTGCTCCTAATTAATTGAAAAGTCAATCAAGATGATATCATGAAATGTGGGAAAAAGGAATACATTTATACCTTTTTCATAACCTAACACCGATGCATTAATAGATGGTGAAAAAACTGACTGTGTGGTATTCAATGACATATGTGCTTATGAATATAAAAATTGTCTCAATTCTGTCATTTGAACAATAGACAATAGAATTGTGCAATGTACAATTAGAGTCCCAATATTGCAAGATGTGCTTCCTTCCCGGATGCAATTGGCATATGAAACATAGGTTTAGAAAAATAACACCTATTGTGTACATGTTACGTGACTTACAAGTACATGGTAAGTTTGCATTAAATGAGGGCAATGTTGTCTTGCATATCAAATCAACAGAAACAAATAACGACAAACAAGTTAGCTGAAGAGAGAAAAAATGTATAAGAGACAATTTCAGTTTAACTGTTCAATCTTGTCTTTGGTATCAAAGACTACTGTAAATTGGTTCTAAATTACATCTCACTTTACAGGTTTCCCTATAATGCATTCAAAGGAAACAAATCATATCTACATATCAGTCTGGTTGGAAATTGTAAACTCCAAAATAAACAACTGTTATTTCAAATACTTTATGCTAGAGAGTCATTTTTTGTTTCAATTGTACCTATATTTCATTTGCATTGCTCGACAAAAAAAAATATGTATACGTAATAGTTGTCATTACTCTGTACCAATACATTTAATCATGCAAAATAATTAGAAACAGAGTAACTTATGACATATTTTGTTCGTCAAAAATATGTTTGGCATTACTGATTTGAATTAATACATTTCATGGACTTATAAAATATTGTATGCATCATAAATATATAAAGAATTAGTGTTTCACACATACGTTTAAAATTTTTGATAAAAACATTTATTAATTTTCATAATATAATTGTCGTTAAAGATCTATAACTTTTACATTCTAATTTCCTTGTAACCAACCTTTTGAAGTCACTGGGAGATCAGAGAGGTCACGCTTCACTTGCAACACACTTAAACTTTTTGCCAGTCTGGTACAATGCCTCTTTTCTGATCAAGGGACTGGTCCCTTTGCTTTGCAACAAAAACAACTTCATAAAATTTTTTCCTATCTGTTAATTGACGGGTTGATACGGTAGATCGGGCTATTGAGGTTTTGGGGTACCGGGGTACCGAAAAAAACAGGGACAACCCAACCAGTAAGACCATGGCTATCGTGAAAGTCCCAGACGATGGATCTCCTAACCCAGGCCTCCATCCCAGAGCATCCAACCAACCATATTGTATATAGACGTCATGATAAAATGTTCATCAACACGTAACAAAAATAATGTCATTCTCAAATACCGTGATCTCAATTCCAAGGACATAGGAGCCTTTGACAGTCATCCTTAAGATGTAAGTGTATAAATTGCTAGTTCTGGGTACACTACACTAGGAAGGTGGAGCATGAGGAAAGGACATTGGATGTCCTTCCAGTTACCTTGATCCCAAGCCGAACCATGACCCACTACAAGCCCATGGTAGGTTATGGAAGTCACTGTCCAGTTTAGGTTATTTGAACACAATCCAATGTTCTCATTCAACTACTGATCCACAAGAATTTGTTAATCATTGGATGATCCTATATACAATGATTTCTTTGGGAAGAAAATCAAACAGTGAATGAAAACGAGGAAGAAAGCAACTAGACATGCCCAAGCAACAAAAAAGCTAATAGTTTATTGTTCACTGTTGTTCCCTGTCATTAATTTTTGTTCATTTTCTATAAGTTAGTTGAATTTTGTCTTGCATTGATCATTAATTGTAATTTTTATTGCTAATAACGTTATGAAATATAGTGTGATCAACCATTCTAATGGGTTTTGGGACTTGAACGCAATTTGATGTTCACATCTAACTACTGCTACATGGGAATTTGTTAATCATTGCATGCTCTCACATCCAATGGTTTCCGTGGGAATAAAAACATACTATGATCAGAAACAAAAGACAAGTAAGAAATCAAGTAGACATTTCCAAGCACTAAAAATCTAACAGTCAACTTATCAACAAAGAGAACAATCACTGCACCAGTTGCAGCAGTAACAGTAAACATAAAGCAAGAAGTTGTGTAACATGTCATGGTTCTTCTATTGTTATTGTTCATTGTTGTTCCTTGTCATTGTAATATACCAGATATAAAATGTATGCAGAACAAAAATAAAATGATAGTAATGGCAGAGTAACAACAATATAACCAGAACATTCACCACAATAACAATACTGAAATGATATAAGAATAACAACAGAAATAACACTTTGAATCTGAAAGCAATGTTCACGGGCCTCTTCAAGGGGGAAACCTCCATTTGAGCAGAGCTCTATTACAATAATCTCCAAGCTAGGGTTCTCATACCCTCGACTCCTATTTATACTAAAAAGAAGCATCTAGAGGAAGATCCTTCTAGAAGCGGAAGCTTCTATTAGGTCTTCTTACATCTGCCTTATTCTATTTTATTGAAAGTCCTTATTAATATTGACCTTTATTACATCCGAATATATTGTTCTACCTATGTGCGGGTTAGGACCCTAACATGTCCACCCCCTTAAAAACAACCTTGTCCTCAAGGCTTGAGATGAGGAAATTGCTGCAGAATGGTAGCTAGTTCCCAAGTGGCGTTTGCTGGAGTTGTATCTTTCCACTAGACTAGCACTTCCTTGATGGTTCTTTGATGTAGGCGACACTCACGCTGGTCCAAAACTGCTTCTGGTTGTAGCCAGGTGGATCCTTCTTCAGCTAACTCTGTAAGGTTGGTTTGAATTTGGCACTTAGCTCCAATCACCTTCTTTAAGCATGAAACATGAAAAACATGATATAGCTTCGAATGGCTGGGCAAAGCTAACTAATAGGAGACTTGTCCCACACGCTTGAGCACAATATAAGGACCATAAAATTTGGGCGCTAACTTTTGACAATTCTCGGCCTTGAGGGAAGTTTGCTTGTAAGGTTGCAGTCGAAGAAACACATGATCCCCTTCTGCAAATTGACGCTCAGAGTGACCTTGATCTGCTTGTTGCTTCATGCGATTCTGTGCCATGAACAAATTCTCTTTGAGGGTATGGAGAATGGCCTCTCGAGCTGTAAGTGTTAGGTCAACCGCCTAGACCTTCGAGGCACCTGGTAAGTATGAGAGAACTGAAGGTGGCTTCTGTCCATATACCGCTTCAAAATGATTCATGAGTGTAGTTGTATGGTATGAAGTGTTGTACCACCATTCAACTAGGGGTAACCATTGAGCCCACTGATTTTTCTTTTCCGAGGAAAAACACCTCAAATATGTTTCCAAATAGTTGTTGACAACTTCCGTTTGGCCATCATTCTAGGGACGATAAGCTGTGCTGAGATGAAATTCTGTGCCTTGTATCTTGAACAGTTCTTGCCAAAAATTGCTTGTGAAATTTGGGTCGCAATCAGAAACAATAGAGTGCGGCATGCCATGAAGCTTGAAGACCTGATCCATGAAGATTTGAGCCACCGTGGATGTTGTAAAGGGGTGTTGAGGGGCGCATAAATGAGCATACTTGGAAAGGCGATCAACAACAACCACCATGATGACAGATTTATTTCTCGATTTGGGTAAGTCGGTAATAAAATCCATAGAGATATCCTTCCAAATAACAGGTGGAATCGGGAGCAGTTGTAGTGTGCCCGGTGATTTGACTGTTTCTCCTTTGTTTCATTGACACATGTCACATTTAGCTACAAAATTATGAATGTCCTGTTTCATACTATCCCAGAAAAAGGAACGTTTGACCTTGTCATAGGTTTTGGTGAACCCATAGTGCCTTGCTGTGGGTGTAGCATGAATCTCAGAAAGTACCGTGGATTTAGGCTTTGATTGTTTACTTAAATACAAATGGCCTTTGTATCGAAGTTTATCCTGGAGCCAAGAGTACCCTGGAGAAGCTGGAGAATTGGACTGCAATTGCTAGATCAACTGCAAACTTTTGGGGTCTTGTAGCCATTCCCAGCGAACGACTTGGAGCCAATCTAGTACAATGAATGAAAGAGAAAAAAGGGATCCTTCATCTTCATATTTTCGGGAAAGTGCATCCACAACGACATTGTCTTTTCCTTTCTTATAAATGATCTCATAACCATATCCAAAGAGTTTAGTCACCCATTTTTGTTGTTCTGGGGAGGAAATGCGTTGTTCCAAAAAATACTTGAGGCTTTGATGGTCTGTCTTAATTTGGAACCGTTGCCCCAATAGATAAGGACACCACAGATCCACGACATGCAGAATAGCCAATATTTCCTTTTCATAGATGGATTTGCCCAAATTTCTTTCAGATAGTTGCTTGCTAGTAAAGGCCAAAGGTCGACCCTCTTGCATAATGACAACACCAATTCCTTTCCCTGATTCCAACACAAAGGTATTTGTGAAATCGAGAAGGGCGAGGACTGGAGTGGTGCACATGGCCATCTTCAAGGTTTGAAAAGCTTGAGCAATGGCTGGAGTCCAAGTGAAAGAGTTCTTTTTGAGGAGAGCAATGAGAGGTGCTGCAATCTTCTCATAATTCTTAACAAACTTGTGATAATACCTTGTTAAGCCTAGAAATCCACGCAAGCTCTTAAGAGTCTTTGGGTGAGGCCAATCTTGCATAGCTTCAATCTTTTTAGGGTCCACCCTAACGCCATCTTTGCCAACTAGATGACCCAAGTATTCTACTTCCGAGGTGCCAAAAGCACATTTAGACTGTTTCAGGAAAAGTTGGTGCTGAGAGAGTAGATGGAGAACTCGATCCACATGAGCAAGATGGTTTGTCCAGGTTTTTCTATAGATGAGGATATCATTAAAGAAAACTAAGACAAAATGACAGAGAAAAGGACGGAAGACATGATTCATGAGGCTTTGGAAGGTGGAGGGGGCATTACACAAGCCAAAGGGCATGACCAAAAACTCATAGTGGCCCTCATGAGTTCTAAAGGAAGTCTTGGGAATATCTGCCTCTTTCATATGTATCTGGTGGTAGCCTGAACGAAGATCTAGTTTAGTAAAGACTTGGGCGCCACTCAATTCATCCAGGAGGTCGTCAATGACATGAATGGGGAATTTGTCTTTGATGGTAAGTTTGTTGAGGGCACAAAATTCATGACACATTCGCCAAGAACCTTCTTTCTTCAGGACCATGACCACAGGAGATGAATAGGGGCTGGTACTAGGGTGGATAACACCTGCATTAAGGAGTTCCTGGACCATTTTCTCAATTTCATTTTTTTGGGAAAAGGGGTGACGATACAGACGGATATTAGGAGGAAGGCTTCCTGGTACAAGGGGAATGGAATGATCATGAACACCATGGGAAGGAGGGAGGCCTTGGGGAGTGGAAAAAACCAATTGATGTTTAGAAATCATGGGTTGGAGGTATTGCGGTACATAGGGTGTCTTTGTTGCTTGTATGGCATGGAGTTGGGTGATAACACCAGAATGACCCTTTTTGAACAACTTTTCCATGCGATGAGAACTAATGATCTTAGGTGAACCTGCGGTGATTCCTTGGAACTTATATTGGTGGCCCTCCTAGTCGAATTGCATGGTTAAGTCTTTAAAATCCATGAGAATGAGACCCAAAGTCCTTAGCCAGTCTGCACCCAGCACAATGTCACAACCTCCCATGTCGATAGCAAACATATGGGATTTTAGGTGGTAGTCACCAATTTGGAGACGCACATTTTCACAACGCCCTCCACATTTCATGGAACCACCATTGACAATCATGATTTGGAAATTATTGACGGCATGGATGTAGCAATGAGTTTCTTGGGCGATGAAACAATGAATAAAATTATGGGTGCTGCCACTATCAACCAGAATGATGACCTTCTGATGCTTGATGTAACTGATTAGCTTGAGGGTTTGGGGAGCGTAGAAGCCAGTGAGAGCATTGAGGGAAATGATTGGTTCTACTTCAGGAGGGTTTGAGGGAGGGGTTATGTCAGTGGATTCAGGTGATTCAAACATAGAGGGAGTTTCTTCATCTTCTTCCGAAATCTCCTCGGAGATGGCCATAAAAAGATTTTGTTCTTTACAATTTTGGCCTGGGAAATATTTGTCATCACAGTTATAACAAAGGCCTTTGAGTTGGCGTTCAACCATTTCAGCCCGGGTCAATTTTTGGATCTTTAGTGGAGTAGAGAGAGTAGTGGGATTTACTGGTTTAGGGCGAGGGATGAAGGAGGGTTTGTGGTTTTGAGAAGATACAACCTGTTTTGCTTCTTTATCTCTTTTGGTAGCGTCCACCCAACTCTCAGGCTGAGCCATGAGGACATGGGCCCAAATTTCATCCTTGAGGCCGCTGATAAAACACTGTTGGAAAAAGGCATCATACATGCCCTTTGTTCTAAAAGCCAGGCGCTCAAAGGCAGCTATAAAGTCTTCCATTGTTCCTAATTGTTTCATCTTTTTCAAACGACCCAAATGGTTGGTGTCAGTGTCAAAGCATTCATAAAGCTCTGCCACAAATTGTGTGCAAGCAATATACCCTTGATGAGAATTTTTTCTCCATGGCCACCATTGCCAACGTTCTTGATCTAGATGGAGAACACCATACCGGAGTTTGGCCAAGTTATCTATAATGATGTATAAAGAGAAGTAATGTTCCATCTGGGTTACCCAATTAGTGGGGTCCGAGCCATCAAATTTGGTCACATCCACCCGTGGAAGGCATAGGTCACATTGAAAGTGATGGTTCTGCAAGGTATGGGAATGACAGGAATGGTCACCTTCAGTATGTGGGGGTGAGGAAGAGGAAGGGTTATATGTAGGGATATGTAGTTTGGTGCAGAGTACCGAAAATACTGATTCAAGATGGGTGGTGAGGTCTTGTTTGATTTCGCCCATTGAGGACTGCATGGTTGTATTGATGGCGATGACATTGGCATTGAGTTGTTTCACTTCTTGTTGGGTTTCAATGAGACCAGATTGCAAGGTGTTGAAGCGAGCTTCCAAGTCTTGGCTACGAGTATGGGCCATGAGGATGGGGGAACTGAAGAGGGGCGGGCGGGGTAAAGCATTTTTTGCCGAAAAAATGATATGGATGAATGTGATAAGGGAGAAGAGATGAATCCAAGAGATGAAGAATACTGCAGAGAGGAAATGCCCAAATGCTTAACCAGAAAGAAATGTGTATTTACTTGGCAACCCGAACATAGTTGCGCGGCAATAGATCTTGTCTGTTTTAATTTGTTTATGTTTCTGTCCCCAAGGGTTAGGTATTCAAGGGTTCTACAGACAAGGGTTTGCCCTGTGCTATATCTCTTTGATATACGTGCGGAGTCCAACAATAGTACTCAGCCCAATATTTCAAGGCACTAACTAAGGAGGATAGACCATACCCTTAGCCATACTACTCGACTACCCAGGTACTAGAGAGTATCTTCCCAAGTGCTGTTCTCGGTGACACTATAACAGCCAGGCGCCCGATCGATTTATCTAAAGAGGGCTTCAGGTAATCTAGGCCGATTCGTACACAGGTGCTGTCTGATGCGCTACCACTCGAAGGGGTACCAACATGGGTTACAAGGGTGGCCAACAGATGTGCGCTTAAGTACCACTTGTATTTCCTTCATGTATGAATCCCTCAACCGCAGTTTTATGCGTGTAACGACAGATCTCTATGGCTTAAAGACGCCGGAATACATCTTTACCCTGAAAAAAAAATTTAACCCAGACTTTCTGCCGAGGAAAGTGCTCTGATACCACTTATAATATACCAGATATAAAATGTATGCAGAACATAAATAAAATGCTAGTAATGGCAGAGTAACAACAATATAACCAGAACATTCACCACAATAACACTTAAATGATATAAGAATAACAACATAAATAACACTTTGAATCTGAAAGCACTGTTCACGGGCCTCTTCGAGGGGGCAACCTCCAGTTGGGTAGAGCTCTATTACAATAATCTCCAAGCTAGGGTTCTCATACCCTCAAATTCTATTTATACTAAAAAGAAGCATCGAGAGGAAGATCCTTCTAGAAGCAAAAGCTTCTATTAGGTCTTCTTACATCCGCCTTATTCTATTTTATTGAAAAACCTTATTAATATTGACCTCTATTACATCCAAATATATTATTCTACCTATGTGCGGGTTAGGACCCTAAGAATCATTCACTATTGTTCATTTTCTATTGTAATGAGTTTTGGGAGAACTGCACTTGCACAACAATATGCCACTTGTCTGAATCCTAATTCTATTGCATAGGTTATGAAATGCATGCATTGTTTTGTATAAACTGAGCTGAGATTTGCTGCTATAAAAAAGATTCTTTGGGCCCTAAAATTTTGTTGTTACATACATGAATGTTATAAATAGTTTAGATGCATAATTTTCAATGCATAAATCATGAATGTTATAAATAGTTTAGATGCATAATTTTCAATGCATAAATCCACTAGTAGTTACAATAAATATAAAAGGATAAGAATAAAATTAGTAAAGTCTATATGTATACATAATTTACCCGGAGTTACAATAAATACTTAATATATGTATATAATAACAATAAAAACTAGTAAATTATATATACACATATAGTTTCTTCTTACAACATTACACTTTTCCTGTAGCTTTATCACTCCAAAGAAATAATTATATCAAATACAATATTAATTAATAAATCATCCACATTTCTATAATTTTTTCCAATGACATCAATTTTTCGGGGACCGGAGTAATATTGCAATACTGAGAAGGCCTGAATCAATATTGCAAATTATATATATATATATATATATATATATATAATTTTTTTTTTCCTCAAAATTTATTTACCAGTGCACTATTTACCAACAACTATTAATGAACAATTAATCATGCAATTCACAATACACATATACTTAACCTGAAAATCCAAAATCAGAGAAAACCACAAAAAATTCTATATATATAAAATTTGTAAGAAATAAAATTTATAAGAAACAACTTATAAGAAACACCAATCTACAATAATCTTTTTTATATACCAATCTGCACAGGACACCACTCTCCTTGTTGAGCTTCAACTCAGATTATGGCCACCAACATACAAAATTTGTTTACAGGCATCAAGCGACACCAATCTCCTTCCTTGCTCCTCCCTACCACCCTGAAGAATTTTGTAATTTGTAGTTTTCTTTTAGAATACTTTTCTAGCATGCATCATCCTCCATGTCATTGTACCTCAATAATTTTCACCACTTCAAACCTCACACTCTCTGTTATTCAGTTGCACTTTCATACTTTGATCTGCAAGTTAATTGGAGGGCCAAATTCTTCAAGGAACACCAAGCCATCGGCCCATTGGGGCTTCAACAATGTAGCTCTCCTCCATTTCGTTATATCCAGTATCTGAAATGCATGATAACCGTCGATCTGATGCATTGGTTAATCTCATTTGTACTATCACATTTTCATATCTCCATATCATTCACACTTAACTTGATTAATACATCTTTAACTCTATTATCTTGCATCCTTTGACAATTTTTTCCACATAATGGGTTGATGGACTTGGCTCGATTTGGAAATTTTCCACATAAGGTCCCGGGTTCAATTGACCTTTCGCAAGGTAGATTTGGAAAATTTTCTTTTAAATAAAGGAGATGTATTGCACACGTGGAAAATTGCTCCCGGCTACTGGACGATCCAGACTTCAAACCAATCATTAGTCGGAATATCTCGTTGTTCCGTCGATCCAGTGTCCAAACTAGGTGCTATTTTTACCCATTTCCCAATGGTACCCTATGATCAGCTGTTGGAATTCAATCATCCAACCATCCAATGGATACAATTTGTGGCGTAGTTGAAAATAAAATTTGGTGGCTAAATATGCTGTCTTTTGATAGGTTAAATTCAAGACAGTCGTAATTGTCTTGTCCCCCGTTACAACTTTGTCATTTCTTTATGGAAATTAACAAATTAATAAAGAAATTACTGGCAATATTTAATGCATTTACCCAAAAAAATATTCACATTCAGGCACTAAGAGACAGTTCGAACTGTTAACAAATTCTCATTTCTTAAATCCATAAGTATTTTTTCCGACAATGTTTTGTGAGATTGGCTCTAATGGATTAGTATTAGAACCCGTTTTCTATTATTTTACATAGAACTGTTAGTTGTTTCTCTTAAACAAAACATATAGTTTGTCGATTAATTATAGGAAATGTCAAAGAAAAATAACTCATAAAAGCAAAGCGAAGTAGCCAATAGACAATGAAGACGACATTGACAATAACCTCATTTCAACATTATTCTTTGACACTACATTCATGATTGACATGAGAAACAATATGGAGTGGAGAAAAATTTACGATATCTTCCAACAATGAGATTTCAGTGACAAATATGAGTCAAATGGCGATGATTTGTTCGATGTCAAAGCATCACAACTTCAAAAAATCTCTGTCAGGCCAACAATTGTACCTTATTATGACATGGTACGATGGATAATCTCCCATACTAATATCTCTACATGTATTGTTGCCAAATTCATCATGCCAAATTGTTGGTTCCTTTAGAGCTGAAGATGTTCATAATATGTATAAGTTAGACCGGCCCACGACTAAGTTTGATGAAAATTTCTTGAACGAATTCATAAAGGAAAAAGTCAAAAATGAAGAAATGCAATTGGCTCATTTTATTAGAGAATGGTGGTATGAGCCTGCTTCTTTCAAAGTCATAGGTGAAAAAATATATCTTGTTACTACACTGAAGAAGCCCCAATGCTAGTTTCCATAATTCTTTGTCATCTATATGGTGAGAAAAATACCTTTGGATTCAAGTTGTAGTCATTCATCAAGTTCTTGTAGGAAATATTTTCAATTGGGACCATATACTTTCTGCCAATATTAATCAAGAAGTGCAAAAGTCTTAGCAATCTCCTCTAGGATATTGTCCAGTATTTTTTATGTCTCCCTATTTGGTAGATGCCATTTGTGCAGTGACCCCTTTCCCTCTTCTAGCTTGGAACTTATCTCCCACTGAGGAACCAATTCACTTATTTGTTAAAAAATGTGGGAAACCAATTGCAAAAATCATTTCTATGATATATGTAATTTTTTCATGGTCCCATTGCATCTGCTTTTGAAAAACCTATCAACTCCTAGATTTAGTCAAGACGCTATGAATTCCATAAAAGAAATAGGTGATTGGTTTATACATGAAGAATTTTCATACATTAGGATATTTGGCTGTGAAGCCCCCCTCATCTCTTTCCTAGATATGTGCCAGAAAAATTATTATGAAATTGCATACCATATTGTCGTTGTCAGCATTTTAGTCACTTCGGCTAAAAATTCAAAAAGGCAATGGCCTAATTTCCTGATTTCAGTAGGTATTTATACCTTGTCAAATAAAAAACATGCTAAAAAATAGATTGACTCATTGGATTGAATCTGGATCGCCCATGGCGACTTTAAGAGACATGATCCAACAAAGGTTGTCATAAAACACTATAATGCAGTGAAAAGAAAAACATATATTCATGAACACAATCCTTTTGACATTGTTTTTTAGGGAGCAAAGCACTTCCATGAAGTAACAAAAAAGATTGATGCTATTAGAAATAATGCTAATTTCTTGCACTTTATTGAATGAAAACTTAACATAAAGAAATATTTCCTTAAGGAAAAGAACACAATACAGGGAATTCTAGATATTGAAGAAAATCTAGGAGAGGATAAAAATGAAACAAAGCCAACTCATAGTGCTTCTTCAACATAAACAATAGTTCACAAATATTTAGAAGAAAATACTGTAATGTTAAAACAAGACTCAAGAAGAGAAAATACCTAGGTCGTTGAAAAAATCGCTCAGACAAACACAAAGCTGAACACCAACACATACAACAACTCGTCTGAGACAAAACTTGTCCACATTACTGATTTTATCAATACTACTCCCATAACTTCAATTACAGGAATTCTACTCACCAGTTCTTTCAATATTGATACCATTTCTCCTATAAAAGATATTGTTTTGTCTTTAGACGATTATGTCTTTAGACGATTATGTCTTTGATGACAAAACCAAAAATATAGAAAAGAGAAGGTCGAAAAAGAGGAAAAATTCCCACCATGAAGAAATCACACAAGAAGTAACTCAGTTATGGAGTGTTGCACATTTTGACGATGGACAATTTGCAAAGGAAGTTTTTTACGCCTTGGGAGCTTTTGAAATTTCCCATAAATGGTTTGTTATAAGATTAACCAACCATCTAAGGAAAGAGAAGAATAGAGTAAGGGAGCTTCTCAAGCAAAAAATGATACAAGAACGTAATTGGCAACATAAAAATGAAACTCTCAGGTCAAGGGCATCACATAAGCAAACAATGTTTCTCAAAATATCATTGCACAATTGACAACAAAAATGGATGCAATTAAAATTGAATATGACGGAGACCTGGCCACATTTGTTACAGAGAAACAAAAAATCAACAAAGACTATGAAAACCAAATAGATTCATTGACTATCAAAACCTAAGAAAATATGCAATATAGATTAATACTAAATTATTATCTTTGCAAGCATTGTTCTATTCAAGATTGTATCTGATTAAAAAACAACATGAACAAATCCTCCGGTTTTCTACTAAGTCTCAGTCACAATGTGAAAAGAAAAAACATCTACATGATATTTTTGATAATTTGAAATTATGGGAGGCACACAACAACACTTTACCAACGACATACACCAAAATGTATAAAGAAGAAAAATTTCAAATACAAGATTCACTTGATTCTTGGGAAGAAACTTGTTTGTTTTCACACAATATCATTGAAAAAAAAAGTAAAAATTGCTCAGGCTTTAGGGATTCGACAGTGGATATCATTGAAGAATATGAATTGCCACATGTGCAATTTCTTGGAAAATCAATTCCATTATTAGATTGTCTTTCGGATCTGTAGAAATAGATAGAGTCAAGGACAAACAATATCAACAATTTGGATATTTGGACCATCGAAAGTGTTCAACAACTAGTTAACTGTCCAACAAAATGTTCAAAATAATTGACAGTTTCTTATCCAATTTTTCAGGTAAACAAGAATAAATTTCTAGGAAAATATACTCATGCAAACTAAACAAGGAATTTTCCCAGCCTTCGTTAATTGAAACCATGTTACAGAGAGTTTCCTTATGGAAAAAACATGCACAAATGAAACCAGAACAAGTAATCACAAGTGTTACTGGACTTCCCCAAAATGTCTCTCCTTGATATCATTTATCAAATCAATTTTAGATAGTTATGTCTATTGATTCCACCCAAGCAGACAATAGGTTACATAATTTTTCATGTACTCTCCTACTTATTGTAATTATTTGTAGAAAAAAAAAACAAGATTGCAGTTTCTAGAGAATATGCTATATGCATAATTTTGAAATCCTTTATGTATTACTTTTTTAGAACCTCTAATTGCAAGACTTCAAACATATTTTACTGCTCTTAACACTATTATTCAACACTACTGAGATGCTCATTTTTTAAAACCATTCTTCTCTTTTTCTGTGGTTTATTTATGAATAGAAGCTTTATGTTCTCCATTTTTGCAATGTTCTTAGAATCTTTAGAAAATATTATTGTTCACTATGTAAATGAACTTGAACATAGATAATGTGGTATTGCACATTAATTTCCATATTGATACATGTTCAACATATTTTTTCTCTTCCTATTATTGATATGCATAAGTCTAATTTATGTTTATGGATATGGCTATGCGAATTACTATTTTTTCTTTCTAGCTATTCACTAAATTAAAACTAACATACATCTATGTTTGAACTATTTTTTATGGCATGATAACTTATTTCTATATGATATCCATCTTCAACTTTATTTTTTCTTCTCACTAGAATACTATGAACTATTTATGGATTCTAGTAACAACGACATAGTTATAGAATACTGATTAGGTTACTTCTTCCTTTTTCTGCACAATAGCTTACAAAAGCTCAACAACAACTCTTGTTCTGGTGACCAAATTTCCTTTATGTAAGATGGAACTACATACTTCCAAGCATCATCATACCAAACAACTATAGGCCTGTTGATGCTTGAATCTATCATGATCGAAATGAGAACATCACGAGGATATGAATCCTTCTGCGTTTTTATAGAGTTCGTACTCCTCTTTGGCTTATGATATTCTTAATTACTTCAAGATCAAAAAATAATATAGGAACTTTATTACAAGGAAAATCACTCTATGCAAGGGGTAAACCACAACAGATGGAAATGACTACATAAATCAACTCTAATCTCAAGTATGCTATATAAATGAATATTCTAACAAGACAAGATAAAGAGCCTACCTCGTCCGGATGTTCGATGAAGACCAACATTGAGCACGCAACTCAAATCTCTATACCCACAACTTGTCCTCAACAACCAAGATACACAAGCATATGGTGATAGTATATAATGTTATCACATACAATAGCATAATCCATCAAAATTCATAACAAATACGCCCATGGAATAACAATTCAAATATTTTCAAGATATTAATTGGACGAGAAAAGAGTATTTATATTAAAAAATGATCCATAAAAGTGTATAAGTGACAATGTGTTCAGAGTTTAAAGGACAAAGGGATGCAAAATCAATATGAAGCGAAAATTTATCCAGAGTATACTTTCTCTCAAAATTTGAATTCTCTCTTCTTCCACGACTTTGATATGACCCAATTTATAGCCTTTAAATGGAACTGGAGGGCTGATTCAGAACGTTTCTAGTATATGGAAGGTCAAGGATAATGGATCTCATGACGTGACATGGAAACCTAACACACTTTTTAATTTTGGGCACAAAACCCGATGTACGTGGGCTTTAATGGTGCAACCTGCGTATACGTATGATGTCTAGTTGTTAGGTCGCATATATGTGGAAACATATGTTTTTTTAGTTATGGGAAGTGCAAAAGGGACTTCAAGTCTGCATAGGGAAATGGAAAATACCTTCTAAGCACGTTTCATGGGGTGGGAGTATCTGTGATGGCCAAAATACATTATAATTCCTAAAAGTGGAGTGAGGAGACTCAGATGGAAGAAATACTTGCTCATGAGAATATTACAATTCATAATGACTTTGTGCACATGGCTTCCAATTTTAATTACAATGCAGATCCATGTGGAAATATACCAAACAACTGTTCATGGCCATGAATCGGCAATACAAAGTAGAAACATGCCATAGGCTGTCATAGTCACGAACAAGGCCCGATGAAAACTAGTCTCAAAACCAATTTAAAGATATCTGTATATAATGGAGTGCAATTTGATCTCCCATGATCATTGAATTCATATAGGTACTGGTCCAATGAATGATAGAAACAACTCAGGAAAGCTACTACTATAACTGATGTATTCAAGTCTTCTACACGATCCGCCAAAGGTGCAAGTCTACATCATGTGAATAAAGGAGTTGAGGTTGAACACAATGAGACTTCATTTGATTATTGGTCATTAATGGATACTATTAACAAACACGAGACAACCTACCGATAATGAAAGTAGGTATCAAGGAACTGAGTACATTCTTACAACTGTGAATAAAGGTGTTGAGGTCGAACACTTGAAGAATCCACCGATCATGAGACATTGATGTATTCCCAACTTTCTATGGTGGGAGAACCTGCCACTAATGACTTCAAGCCTCTAGGTACTCATAGGACTCTACCTCATTTCCATAATAGATGAGTTGAAGTCAATGGAAGGAGACCACTGAAAGGAGAGAATTAAGGCATCTCTCATCAATCAACATGAGGTATAAAGAAATAGCTTCATGATTTGGAGGAACTCAGATGAATAGGATGTTCAAAAACCAACGAACCTGTGCATCTTCCACATGCAACAAATGCAAGTATTGCATGAAAAAGACCCTTTGAATAACAACCAATAAGGAAAATCACCTAAGAAGGCAAGGAAACAACCAATAAGGCTAATGACATCCAAGGCACAACATGAATCTGAATGTGTGAATAGATTTATTGTTTTTGAACACAAGGGAAACCCCCAAGTTAGCGACCAATGAGGACATGTCAACTGCTGGGTTCAAGGTTACCTACCCATAATGAAAGTAGGACTAGGGTGCATGATATGGATACAAATTCATGTGATTTTGAGACACACTGAGGGTATGGTCAACATGAAAATTCAAGAGTTATAAGAAATGTCTGAAACATGCTATTAGACATCCTTTGAACAAGAGAATGAGATATATGGAGGACTCTGACAACATATAATTGATAATTAAACTTTGTGATGCCGGAGGAACCAATAAAACTCTCCATAGGGTCTGTAAGAGTAACCAGTCGGAGGAGTAAACTCTAAGTAATGAGCTCAACTTCCTAAGGTCATGCTAAACCCAAACTTTGGATGACAAGTGGACTCAAAATTTTGTGCTCTTTTCAAAGGAAACACAATTGCTTCCAATATGAGATAATATTCTTTTCCGGCCCATCTTTTTTTGTTTTTTCATAGTCAAATGAATGCTATGATACAATGGAAGAAACGAGTGTCGCAAATAAGCAACTAGCTCCAAGCAATGGAACATACCTATGCTCAATGCAAGGAAGTTCATACAGGGAAAGGACACTGGGGGGAATGTTTCCTCTTAGGGTACATGGTGTCAAGCTGCAAAGGATATAACAAGGCTCTGCTTGGCTAGTGATGCAAATTGCTAAGGTAATAGGATTATAGTGAGAAAGAGGGAACCGATAATAAGATCAATATTGTAAGCATGATAATGGAATGCAATTACAACTTAACTCCAAATAATGTCCCTTTTCATACATTTAGTCCCCTAGGCTCAAAAAAGTATAAAAAAATTCCCAAGAGAATTTTTCTAGCCACTAGTGACTAGAGTATTCCTTTCTTGAAATTAGTCTACATGGTCTGAAAAAGGGTTAAAATTACACCAAATAGACGCCCTTTCAAATCCATTTAATGAGTGTGAAAGAGACAAGTTCACTCGACAATCTTTTCACTTTTTATATAGTCAGAAAAGAGTTTAACTAAGACTCAGGGATGTTGTTCTAAGCAACATATCATGGGGGAGGCCAGGGATCCCGTGCAATAATTTTGTGGAAAGTCAACAACTCACATATAAATGACACAAGATTGGGAAAACCAAAAAATTTCCAAGCCGAGGAGGATAAAATAATTGCAGAGGATCCTTGTAGAGAAGGAAGCCGAGGCTCTACAAGATCATTCCAATAAAAGGAAACCATCCTAGGAATTGGAGGGAGAGTACTCAGAGAGAGTGGAATGCTTCCTTGTTTAGAAAGTACATGAATAGAAATTCTAAGGACATGGTAGAAAGACGCATCACCCCTCAAAATAAGAGTGGGATTGATTGAAGATTGCATCGACAATGTCACTTCCTTAGACTTGTCACTCTCCTAGAGAAGAGTGGGATCGACCAAAGATTACATCGACATGACCACTTCTTCAACCATTGGTTGAATAAGATGTGAGACAACAAGGTCAAGAGACGCATCACCCCCGGAAACAAGAGTGGCGTTTTTCCAAGATTGCATCGACATGATTGTTGGTTAACATGATGCGAGACAACATGGTCGAGATATGCATTACCCTCCAACAGAAGAGTGGTGTCAGGCGAATATTGCATCGAAACGAAAGCTGTATCAACCAAAGAAGGATTAGAATGTTGGGAAACCAAAGATGACTCAGAACCCAAAGGGATATCAAACAAGGACTGCGCTTCTTGTACCACAATAATAGTAGGGCACAAACGAGTTAAGTGACCTCCTTTGAAAATTCTACAAAGGAACTTGGGATCATGTCCTATACATATAGGTTTCTCAATTGTATCAATGCCCCCAACATGACTCACAGAGGCTAGTAGCTCATCTCCAACATGACTTGTAGAGTTTGGTGATGAATCCCCAACATGACTAGAAAGGGTTGGTAATGTGTGTAGTGTGACTAACAGTGAATAGAGTTATTCCCCCAACATGACTTGTAGTGGCTGGTTGCATGTCTTTAACATGAATTGCAGAGGTTGTTGACCTGTCTCCAACATAACTAGCAGAGGTTGGTGATATAATTCTAGTATGATTTGTAGTGATTGGACTTGTGCCCCCAACATGAATGACAATAGTTGGTTGTGACATTTGAGACCAAGGTTCTGGGAAAGACTGATTTTGAGAAATTACGGTCCAGGAAGGGTTTTGGTATACACCATGGACATGTCCAGTAGGATAGTATCCTCCTCCATATTGATTTATAACAGGTTGTAAGGGAATTGTCATTGAGGAAGCCACTTGTGAAGAGAAAGCAACATGACAAGGGTTACTCAGTTGAGGATATACGTTGCCCCCAAATGAAGGAACTTTGTGAAGGGAGTTTCCCATACTATAAAACTGACTCCCCCTGGATGAAATACCAGGGGACAGATGGAGGTCCACAATGGGAAAAACGTTCATAAGAACCGACATAGCGGAAGAAGGATAGATGGATGAGATGTAATAAGTAGAATGACCACCCATTTGAGCACTTTCTCCTGGAAAAGTGAAGCTAGGATTAGATCCATAGGAAGGCAGATTACAACATCCTATTGTAAGAGTTGGTTGAGGGATATAACTCCCACCAAACGAAAAGGGAGAATAAGGTGGCATCGTTCATCTAGACCCAAAACTAGGATTCACATAAGGCGGCGAGACAGAGGATGGAAAGTGCGAAGACATGTCTGGCATACCAAGAGAAAAATGATTAGAGGCCCAAGGTATTGTTTGAGTATCATGATTCTATGTACTACTCGAAAATTCAAAAGGATTCATCCCCATGGAATGAGAAAATACCATGGGTTGGGTAGCCCTAACCGAGGGAGTCACGGGGGCTCCACTAACCATAACAATGAAAACTAATGACACAATATAAAATATTGAGGCTAACAGATAATCAGAGAGCACACCAAAGTAAAGAAAAAAGGACAATGCACACAAACGAGATATAGTGTCTGAAAGGGGCCTCCCTCACTAGATTAGGCATGCCTCTCCCAAGAGGGGCCTAAGACTGCCTTCAAAAGATCAGAGGTATCATAATCAATTATAAGGGCTTGCGTGGGATTAATAATGCAGTCGGTCAGATCCCCCCAGAGAGGTAATCCTCCATAAAGGTTATCTGTTGTCCGAACTTTATCTGACTCAGGGCACCCATAAAATAACCCTTGCAAGTAACCTATGTGGCGACCTATGTCAAGAAACTAAAGCCACCATGATATAACCAATGCATTGACGAACAATCGTAAGTTAGGTCCACCATATGGGGAGGGTAACAAAGCTCGAAATCTTGAAAGAACTACCTCTCAAGGAGGTAAAGGTACTAGCAAGATCACCAAATATGAATAGATCCCCAAAAATATCTTTGACGCTAAGAAGGTACTAGAGGGATATCTCTACAACCAACGTCACATGACCTCGTGCTTAACTCCGGTGTGAGCGGAGCCTCGTGATGTCACTAATTATACAATGAGTTTCACCATTCCCTTAGTCAGACACATATGTTGAGTTCAATATCCTTGGAGAAGTTTACTCACAAAATCCTATTCCAAGGCCCTATATCCTAAGATTGTTTGTGTATTCTGAAAAATAAAATCGTTACTCAATTTTAATTAATCAACGCTAATTTTATAGGCTTTGTTTACTCAAAAGATCTGGTCGTGAAACTGATGATGTTATGACTCAACATATAAAAGAAATGAATATGAATATAATGCAAAATTCCTAACTTTTAATTCTCGATAGATGATAATCTTTTCAAATGCAACTTTCAATGCAACTATGAAATTTTAATAAGATACAATCTTTCCATAAATGTCAAGACCAATACTAAACAACCAAAAAGAAAATTCCAAAATGCAAAATGAATATTTTTGTATTTTCAATATAAAGAAATGAAAATGCAAGGACTGAATAGCAGCCTGATATATAGACCCTACTACAAGAAAAAGAGACAAGCCAAGCAGGATGATAAGAATCAAACACTCAAACCAAGATGAAAGGACAACCAATGAAAAATATGATAATAAAGAAAAACCACTAGAAAATTCAACCAACGAAAGGTTTCCTATCACTCTGCAGGCACTTAACAATTATGAAAAACACCCAAGAAGACTCACCAACCATCAAAACTCACCCAACAAACATCAAAATCAACAATCAAGAAAAAAATGATGATGTACGTGACTGCTTAAGTAAAACCCACATATGTACGCGCCCTATAGAATGACAACTCGCGTATGTACGCGTCTGTCAAGGGAAAAACCACGTATATGTATTAAAACACTGATAGGTTAAGGATAAGGCCAAGAAACTCAGACTCAAAATCAAAATAGGCTATCAAGCAATTAGATGACAAGGAATCTTAGGCTAACCGAGAGAAAACAAAGGAGAAAAACACTAGAGTTATAAAATACAGTACAAAATGATCATGAGTTAGTTCTCTTGGGATTTCTCAAAAATAATAAAGTCTGTTACAATGCTTTGAAATTTAAATCCGTTTGCCAAGAGGAATGGGATTGGGGCTCCCGCGGACCATAAAGAAAACATATACAAGAAGATAGAAAGTAGAAGGAAGAAAGTGGGTGGATGTCAAATATTGGAATATGGTAAGAAGACAAAGAGAAAGTTATCAAGATTCAGTTATACCTTTTTATTCAAAGAAGAATAATAACTGGATGAAAACTGATAAATAAAGAATCATGTGATCAACATGGACTTACTATGATGGTATCTCTCTCTTTTCATTTTCTTGTTGTTGTTAATGTTTTATGCTGATATTATAGTTCTTTGCATTTCATAAAGACAAGAGCATAATAACCACAAGATCACTGAGAAATACACATCCACAATAGACACAACATTTATCCTGGGAAACCCTCTAGGGGAAGAAAACCC
>ML791735.1:161644-178003 GCA_009831015.1 Picea engelmannii | reverse complement strand
ATTACCGACTTGGTTAATCCTCAATGGGGATTTAACCTAATAATAAAAATAATAATAATGACATGATTAATCCACAATGGGGATTTAATCCAATAACAAAATAATAAGAATGCCCTTCGCAGTTACATTATTTCAACAGTTGTCGCTTACTTTATACACTTATTGGTTGCAGTTTGATTACCAATCATAACTACCTCCACTGGGATTTCAGAAATCTTATCGATTGAGTTATTCAACCATTCTTGAATAAAGTCCCTCAATGGAGCAATGATTACTTCTTGTTTTATCTTAACATTAAACAATTCATTTTCAATTTCCCTAATATTAGTAGATAATTTTTTTAATATATTTTAAATGTCTTCATTTTTGTTTGTGTACTTGACAAGCCAATTGTCAATGTCATCATGTGTAAATTCCATCATATTGTCAAACTTTTCAGTCAATATCTTTTTTAATTATTCAATTTGCTCTTCGAAATGTTGTCGAGTCATGAACATAGAATGATATAGATTTTATGAGAAGAAAAAAATGAATACATATTATTAAAATATGCTTAACACAAAATAACAAAGATACAATAAAACTGGTTTTCTATTCAATAAGGAAATAAGATGAAACTATAAAATGTAGCTGAAAACAAACTTGCTGGAATGGTGGCGGCTTATCTCTAAGAAGAGATGTGACGGTTGCGCTCATTCTCAAGAAGATGATTACAATGAGGCTCTAAAGGCATTTTTAACAATAAGCATGAATGTCAAAACCCTAAACATCAAAAAACCTAACCCTAGGAGATGAAGCGCTAAAATTCAGGTGGGCCCTGTTGGGGTAAGCTAGTACATCAACTTCCCGGGGTCGTAACTTTTGCACACGATCTCCATTTTAGGCGCACAATATCCCGTTGGAAAGTAATATACGGGGAATACACATTTTGCTGTCATACTCTGACTTCGTCTACAATTTTACTTGGTGAGCCCTAAAAATGTTGTTTAGGGCCTCAAAACAGCCCCGAAAGTGAGGGACCTAAAAACTAGGAAAAAAACTGCCAAACTGGAAAACTACCAAAATGAACTAGTTGGATTAGCTGCGAGGCCACCGAAATCCATCTGGATCATAGAATTTGAAAGGTACTTAAGATACGAGACTTCAATGGTATTTCCAACGATATCCACATCAAGTATTTTTAAATATGCTTCATGTTTCGTTCTTGATAAGTTAGTAAATTGCGTTATCATGCCTTTTAATACATTAATTCTCTCCATCCAACATGATTTCAATTGTTGGATGCATCTCGAAGAAGGTATATTTTATTTATTTCTTGTTTTCTCTATCATTTCCAAAGCTCTCGTTGTAAACATCACAACTCCGTCAATGTAGAACCCTTCATCATTTTTCAAGTCTCAGTTTAAATATGCCTTGGTATTTTGAATTATTAAACCAAGAGAATAAAAACTCTTTGCCATATCCCACAATTTTATAATTAATGACATTCTTTTCTTAATATTTTGTTCAACAAAATTCCAGGTGGTAATGATTAAACTGGAAATTCCTTTGACCCTTGAACTTAATTCTAGGTTTTCTTGAAGACCCTTTCTAGGATGAATCATAACAACAGGAGAAGCCAAAATAGGTGGAGGCATGAGGGTTGCCTCCAGTTCTTTAATTATTTCTTTCAACCATGAATTTTCTTCTTCCATCTGTGCAATTGAAACATCAAATGCATCCCTTGTGACTCTATGAATAGATAATAATTTGGAAGGTAACATATCTCGAATATCAATGGTAGACCGCATATTCCTGCTCTTACTATTTGTAGTTCTTTCAAAGACTAATTTCTTAGATTCTTTATCAAAATATGCATTTTGTATGGTAAATTTTTCCTCATCAGAAAATGTCTCGTTCTGGATCATGAGTGCAGAGACAGGATGTACATTTTCTTGAGCTGATACATTTACATCTCGGAAAGTAATGTTTTCAATGTCTACATCCAAATCCATGTTATCCAACAAAAAATAATTTTCCAAAGAATGTGTTTCATCCTGTTCTTTCTGTGAATTAGTTCTTTTTCTTTTGACCTTTAGTTTATGGGGATTATCCAGGTTCTCTTTAGGAGGATTCCTCTCTTCATCATCTCCTAAATTATTGCTCTACATTTTTATTATGTCGTATGTTCCTAGATGAGGATTGACCTTTGGAAAGAAACTTCTTCTAGATATATATGGTGATTGAACACTTTTATTATTCAAGGGTTTACCTCTTTCTTTATGATGCTCTGTGGTGCTTATGACAATTTATATATCTTCAGAATTTCTATCGGCTTCTTGATGACTAGGATTGTGACTGCCATTTTCTTCTTCTTCACTGACAACTGAATTTAAAAGTGCAGGGTTGAGCCCAATTGAAAGAAATTGATTATAAAAAAAGTGATTAGGTCCAAAACCCTTAATTTCCTCTATAAATATTAGGTAAGAATTCTTGAAATAAGCAACATATTCATCTATTTTGGAAATTCCCTGGAGGATAATTTCACACTTTCCACGGGAGAGGTATGAACTATTTTTTCCTTTTTTTAAATAGAGTATGGAACCATAATTTATATTGCTTGTATATTTCAATGATAAATAACTTATCAGATATATAAGAGGGAAGGAAAATAGGTTTTTCAACAGAGCAAAAAAACCTGATGACGTTATAATCTTCCATTTTCTCAAGAACTCCTCTTCCCTTCAGAAAAGACGCTGCTTCTAATGATAGTCACGAAGTGTCTTCCCCAAATAACAACTTCTTGAATTTAGATACAAAATATGAATACTCCTCATAAAAATGATGGCAGACTCTCTTCCTCCATAGATCTTGGTACCACATGGTCACAACTTGTTGGCACAAGGGTAGACCCAAGGTTCTACTCTAACAATGCACCAACAAGCCCTAACTACTGGCCCTTTCAGAAACACCTGTGAAGTAGATGCAATCTCACCTGAAGTAGCAATAGGGGGTTGCATGAAACATGTGTCTACAACTAGAGGAAATACAAAGTGGATCCAAGGCAACAACCCACAACAACCTATTCTTTATCTTCTTTAATCCTACTACGCGAGCTATATCTCAGATCTAACACAATGATGCAATAATAGAATAACAAAAGGCAATAGAAAACAACATCAATCACACAGAACAACAAGATATACGTGGTTCACCCTCTCCCTAGGGATACATCCACAAAACTATGTTTCTTGATACTATGGAAAAACATACAGTTCTATCTACGCTCTTAACTTGCATATCTCTCTCTCTTTCTCTTCTTCTCTCCCCTCCCTGTGCACCCATCTGCAGGGTTGATCTTCTCACCCAGCTGAAGATCCAGAATACAGACTCTCCTACAACACAATACTTCTCTCTCAACAATAACAACAATAAAAAAACATTAACCAACCTCGAACCAATAACAACAACCAACAACAACATCAACAAAAACCCTTTCCTCACTCCTCTCAATATTTATTTATACATGACAATGGCTCTTAGACAACCTTAGGTCAAAAACTAGGTTTCAAAACCCTAAGTACCAAAACCCTAGGTGTCTAAAACCCTAGGTCCACTTTGACCTGCGTTTTCTGGGCTTTGCCAACCTATCTTTCCATCTTTCCCGCGAGGTGCTCCAATGCATCTATTGGTGGATTTTTCCACTTGATTAGTTGTTCATGATCCATCTTCCTTTCTGATCTGTTCTCCTCGATATTCTTGTCCAATGACTCATTTTCCCTTACTTCGCTCCTTCTTTTATGCTTCTTTGACCACTTCGACCCAATCTCAGTCAACGTGCCTTCCGCACAGTTCACACTTCATCTTTTCTTTTCCTTTTTCTTCGCTTTCTTCCTTAATCCATAAAAAAGGGCCAACATGCCCCCAACACTCACCGGTGACTCATCCCGAGGCACTGCAATACTGAACCTTTTGTTTCATCTTGACTTCATACTACGCAGAGCATCCTGTTCTTTCTTCTCTATCCCTCCCCACTATGTGCAGACTGTGTTTTCTGTGTCTGGTACCTAGTTTCAACTGCACCTGGTACCTAGACTCTTATCGTTTTGATTTTACTGAGAGATGCGAGGCAGCTGATTGTCATAGTACAGTTTCAACCAGCTCCCGTTCACTAAACCTTCCTTCCATTCTCCGTTCAAGGTCTTCAACTGCGCAAATCCTCCTTCTGTAAGATAGGAAATCTCATAGGGCCCCAACCAATGTGTCCTGAACTTCCCTGGATGATTCATGAACTTGCTGTCATATACCAATAGAAGATCTCCTTGCTTAAAGGATTTCTTCTTGATGTATCTGTCATGGTAAGCCTTCTCTCATTCCTTCTGTACCTGCTGATGGAATCCTACAATAAATCTATCTTTCGCTAGTTCTACCAACTACGCAAGCCTATTTTGAACAATTCCATTGTCATCCATATCTATAAATGATACGATCCTTAAGCTAGGAACTAAATATTCCATAGGTACTACTTCTTCTAGACCATAAAACAACTTAAAGGGAGTTTGCATTGTCAGCTTCTTGCAAGTGGTTCTATAGGCCCATAATACTGCTGGTACTCTCAAATCCCAATCATCTCTATTCACACTGAAAATATTCGTTAGTGTTGTCTCCAAGATCTTGTTGAAAGCTTCAATTGTACCATTCACTTGAGGATGGTAAGGATTACTCTTCTAGTGGTGAACCTCAAATTCCTAAGTCAAGGCTTCAATAGTTTTATTAATAAAATGAATACCTTGATCGCTCATAAGGATCTTTGGGCATCCAAACCTGGTTATGAAATCATCAAATATGAATAGCGCAACTGTAGTTTCACTACAGTCCTTAACTTCTCTTGCTTCTACCCATCTGGTCAAATATTTTGTCGCAATGATAATGCATCGAGATCTTGTGCGCTTCCCTGGTGGGTTGATAGGTCTCATGAAATCAATGGCCCATTTCTCAAATTCCTGTAAAGTTAGCTGAGGTGCTAAAGGCATCTCATCCCTCCTAGAATGTTTCCCAACTCTTTGGCATACATCATAGGCTTTATAGTATTCCTTAGTGTCTTTGTGTAAAGTGGGCCACCAGAGGCCAACTCTAAGAACCTTCTGCGCTGTTGCTTTTCCTGCAAAGTGTCCTCCTACGATTCCTTCACGTGCTTCTGTTAAAATCAATGGTCTTTCTGCCTCCATAACACATATCCTCAAAATATCAACAGGTCCCATCTTATATAGCTATCCAGCTATAAGTGAAAAATTTGCATTACAAACTACCAGTTATTTCTTCTGAATGACTATGTATTCGCAGGGTTCCATTCCTATTGATAGGAACTGGACTATCTCAGAGAAGTGATCATCAACCTTTCTGATGGATAGAAACTATGCATCTAGTAATGTGTCCTCCAAGCTAGTAGGTTCCTCTCCATGTTCCAACCTAGATAAGTGGTCAGGTCCCTTGTTCATTCTCCTTGGCTTGACCACAATCTCGAAATCATATTCCTGAAAAAATAGAAGCCATCTGCATATCCTTACCCCCAACAATGACTTGTTGACTAGGTATTTCAACGCAGAGTGATTAGTGAACATCTTAAAGTGTCCTCCCAACAAGTAGTGACGAAACTTCTGCAACGCATACACCATGGCTAGGCCTTCTCTCTCAGTGGTAGTGTAATTTATCTTAGCTGTAGAGAGCGTCCTACTATAAAAGGCTAATGGGTGGTCAATATATCCTACTCCTGGTTGTGCTAACACTGCTCCTAATTCAATAGATGATGCGTCGATGTGCACATGGAATTCCTTACTCCAATCTGGGAAAACCAAAATAGGCGCAATGACCATTTTCTGTTTTAGTGTGTTGAAGCTTTGTTGACATTCCTCTAACCATTGAAACTGACAATATTTCTTTAAAAGCTTCTCCATGGGTGTTGTTATCTATGCATAGACCTTGATGAAATTTTTGTAGTATCCAGTATGTCCTAGCACAATGCGTAAGTGTCTTACTGAAGTAGGAGGGGGTAGATCAACAATGATGGCAATCTTAGAAGGATCTACCAAAAATCCCTGCTTACACACAATATGGCCTAGCAACACTCCAAAGGGTGAAAAGAAGATGCACTTCTTCAGGTTCAGGGAAATTTGGCATTGCCCGCACTTATCCAACAATAGTCTTAAACATTTAATATGATTTTGCAATAAGCTAAAAACAGTCCAATCATCAAAATATGCTTCCAGAAATTTATGTAGAAATTCCTTGAATGCTTCAACCACCACCCTAGAAAAGATGGCTAGTGCATTCTTCAATCCAAAAGGCATCACTGTGTACTGGTAGGATCCCCATTCTGTTGCAAATGTGGTCTTATGGAAATCTTCCTTGGCAATCCTAATTTGGTGATAACCTGAAAATCCATCCGTGAAGGAACAAACTTCCTGTTCTCCCACTTTATCTAACACTTTGTCAGTAAACAGTGTAGGGAAAGGATCGTGTAAACATGCATCATTCAGTTTCCTCAAATCTACACAGATTCTAATCTCTCCTATTTTCTTATCTTGAACCACCATAGGGCTAATCCATTCTGACTCTTCAACGGGTTCTATGATTCCTGCTTCAAACATTCTGTCTAATTCAATATTGACTTTCTGTTTATATTTTGGATTCAATCTGTAGGGTCTCTGCTTGACTGGCCTTGCATCTGGTTTCAAGGGGATATTCAGTTCTTCCATGGGCCCTTTAATGCCCTTTATGTCAGTGAACTTGGTTGGAAACAAGTCTTGATATTCATGTAGTAATTCTGTGATCTTATCAATGGTGGCATCATCCCAATAATCTCCAATGTTTGCTAGCTTAGGTGCTTGCTCTGTTCCAATGTTAACTTTCTTGATTTTAATTGGATGTCCAATAAAAATTAGTTCGACTCTTGGTCCTTCTATGTCTCTCTGTCCTTTTGTTTCTGCAATGTTCACATTCCTAGGATCATCATCTTCATCAACATTGATATTGTAACAACCTTGCAATTTGTAAAGAGGTGCAGTCCATTCATCCTCATTTTTCTCCACAGGGAAGCTAGGTGCCTCCTCAAATAATCTATGTCTTACAACATGTAAATCTTGATCTACTGTAGGGTACTGACTTTCAAATAAAAATGTAGCTACAAAGTTCTGAGTCATACCGTACCAATCTGCAGTGGTGAGGCACAGTTCTTCTTTAAGATACCAATTGATAGGGGTTGTGTCCAAAGTGTTAATGAATTTATGCACCCAGTGATATTGAGGAATGTTTCTCCAGGCTTCCTCACAACTTCACACATGGTCCTTCAGACAACTTTGACCTATGTATCTAACCTCACACCCTTCTACTTGTTCTGAAAAGTGTATTGTCATCAAAGTGTGACATTGCACCCAGTCCCCGATGTTCTTCTTATGCATTGCCCACCATCTTGCTGGCGTTGCTTTCAAGGCTTCATGCAATGCCAAAAATCTATGTTGTACTAGTACAATTTCTTCAAATTCCAATAAGACAATTTATAAATGATTTAAACCATCAAATGTGGGAAAATTACTGACCTCTCTGTCAAATCCAACGAACTTCCCTAGTTAATCTAGCACATTTCGTCGTAGAAACTTCATACATTTTATTTTGCCAATTCTCTAGTGCTTCTTCTGAATCTGATGAGCATGTGTTGTCACTTCACCAACTTAAATTCCCATCTGCTGTAGGATTAATGTAATCCTGCTGTCTTGCAGTCAATTTATATATATTCTCTAGCTTGTATGCACAATCTTCTTCTCTGATGGGTTCTGTGTATCTGCGACCTTCGTCAAGATCCAGAGGTGCAATGACTCTAAGGCCATCACCTTCAAATGTCATTCTTCTTTTCTTTAAGTCAACAATAGTAGAATTATTTAAAGCCCAATCAATTCCTAACAGCACATGATAAGGACAACTATCGTCAACTATCTCAATCACCTCGAAGTTTGCAAACGTCCTTAGCCCGTCGATGTGCACATGTACATGCTCCATTCTTCCAAAGGGGCTTACTGCTAGCTGATTAGCCATCCTAAGCCTGATAGGGGAATACATCAACTTAGGTTTTCCCATCAGTGCCCAGGTCTGCTTCATCATAACATTGACTTCTGATCCTAAGTCGAGGACCACATAATCTATATCATAATATCCAATCTGATCATTAAGGTGTAGTTCCTTATTTTTTCTTCTCTTTCTGGATACCTGATGTACTTATTTATTTAGCGGAGGATCTATCCTTCCTATCTTATACCGTATGATCAAATTTTGTAGCTCTTGTACACCTCTTTCATTCTTAATCAAATTAATGCAAGTACATAAGAATTCCATAAGATTTCTTACCTCTTTTCCTTCTTTGGGCTAAGCAAACTAATCGAATGCCATAGGCATTCCACATTCCCTCACTTTTGGTTATGTCTTTGATGGAGAATCCCGATATCTTCCAAATTATTTTCTTGCCTCTACAAATGTCTACTTTTCTTTCCTTGGATCAAACACTTGTGTCTTTTCTACAACTCTTCTGACCCTTGATTCTTCTATTGTATTTCATGTGGTCACTCTGTCTTCTCCTATAACATCACCTCTTCTAGTGATAACAACGACTCTGGATCCTCTCCGTGAGGTTCTGCTAAGATTAGTTGTACTTGTTGGTTTCCTCCTCGTTTCTCCTTAAGTTTGGTTAAGAATGCATGACAATCTTCAATAACATGTTCAAATGAGTTTCAATAGTTGCAAGTGGTACAAGGGTTCTGACAGTCCCTTGCCAAGTGACTTGGCTGTGCGCATTTATAAAAAATGATTTGACCTTGACCTCAACCCATGCCTCCTCCTCGTCCTTTTCCCCTGAATCCACCTCGAGGGTTGAAGTTTCCTCTTCCCGAGGAGTTAAACCATGTAGTATTTCCCTCTTGCTGCATATCTCCTTGAATCCTATATGTATCTCTTGACCTTTCATGAAAGAGATCATAACCCCTACATTCCTTCTCACCATGCCCCATAGATTTATAGAATGTGCTGTAAAGATTTGTAAGTGTTTGAACACATTTTTTCATGTAATAACATTCACCAGGGCAATGCATTTTTCTACATACCTCGCACCAAGGTAGAGTAACCTGCTTCAAAGGGCTCAGAGCTCCAGAGGCCAAGTATTCATGAAATTGGGGACAATGCTCCTTATCATGGCCTTCTGACTTGCATCTGATACACCATATGTATTCTCTTTTATCTTTTCCCTTGTCTTTCTTCATATCTTCAACCTGTAGAGACAAGCTAGTTAGCTGACTCAAAATTTGACTCATACCTGATATGGATTCTCCCATAGGGGCTGATTCTAGTTTAATGGTGATCTCCAATGTCTCAGCCTGTGAAGCAACCTTCTGCTGCATCAGAGGAACTCTGATGTCTGGTAAGAGGGAAAAAATGAACCATTCCTTATTTTTCTTGTCTGGAATCTGAAAAATCAACCAACCTATCAAGGCCTTAAACCTATGATCAAACTCCCAAACATGTTCAACTACTCTTTGCTTGATTTATTTCAGTTCTGTAATTCACTGTGATTCTGACTTGGGTTTCTTGAATTCTGCACTCAATGCGTTCTTGATGTCGTTTAGCGGTTTAGGTTGTGCAACTCCTCTTACAAAATTCATGTATCAACTCAGTGCGTGGTCTCTCATGGTAGTACTAAATTGAGCTCTCTTAACAACTTCATCATTGACTTGCTTAATACTCCATACGGCTTCGCATAAAAACCAATGATGATCAAGATCTTCAGATCCATCTCCCCTAAAGATAGGCAACCTCATTTCATCCGCCATAGATCTTCCTAGGTTTCTAGACTGAGTATGTACTAAACTACTGGTAACAATTCTTTGAGTTCCCTGATAGCTTTGGCTACTCTAGTTACTTAATGATGCTAAAACAACAGGAGGAGTAAAGTAATAGTACTTACTTCGATAGTCTGCATAGTTCCTGAAGTTTCTGATTCTTCTTGGCGAGGTTCTTTAGTCGTCCCATATTCTTCCCTAGCAGACTCTGAATGTTCCTCATTTAATAAATCTTCTTCTTCTCCACTGTAGAACCCTTCTTTCTGTATTAGTGGTTAGTGATCCTGCTCAAACAGTTTTACTAAAGGAACCTCTCAGAAGGTTCTCCCACTACGCATATGTCCAACCTCTGTTTCGTTGTCGCTGTCTGAGTTCTTGAACACTAGATTTTCAATCTGACCAACTATTGTATCTTCAAGATGTTCTTTTCATGCAATAGCATCTTGATCTTCAACTTTAAAAAGTGTAAATTTTTTCCTCTAGGTCCCTTAAAGAAATATCTCTCTGCTTGGCTATATGACTCTACTCTGTCAATAGAAAACTTGGTAATGTACCCTCCAATGGTGCTATCAAACAAGTGATCTATTGATCTTGACACAATGTTATAAACTCTCTTGACCTTCTTGATCAACACCGACGTCCAAACCATAGATGGTCTAGATCTGATCTCGAACTGGGTATCTGCTAATCTGGCTAACCACTCATATAGCTCCTTATGAATTCCTCCAAATAATATCTCATGTATATCAGTAAAGATATACTCTCCCAACTGGTCTTTTGTACTAAGATTAGGGTTCTTGTTCTGAGATTCTGTGAAGTCCTTTTCTTGTTCTTCTATCCACTTCTAAATCTCTGTCTTCGATGGAAACAACCTTGACTTTCCCTCAAGAAGATTCTAGTCCCGACAACAAAACCATTTGTTGGAAGAAGGGAAGACCTAGGGTTCAACTCTAACAACACACCAATAAGCCCTAACTACTGGCCCTTTTGGCAACACCTTCGAAGAAGATGCAGTCTCACCCGAAGTAGCAATAGGGGGTTGTAGGACACATGTGTCTACAACCAAATAAAATACAAAGTGGATCCAAGGAAACAACCCACAACAACTTATTTATTCTTTATCTTCTTTAAGCCTACTGCGCGAGCTATATCTCATATCTAACACAATGATGCAATAACAGAATAATATAAGGCAAAATAACACAACATCAATCACACAGAACAACAAGATATACGTGGTTCACCCTCTCCCTAGGGCTACGTCCACATAACTACATTTCTTGATATTATGGAAAAACATACAGTTCTATCTGTGCTCTTAGCTTGCATATCTCTCTCTCTTTCTATTATTCTCTCCCCTCCCTACGCACCCAGCTGTAGGGTTGATCTTTGCACCCAGCTGAAGATCCAGAATACAAACTCTCCTACAACACAATACTTCTCTCTCAACAATAACAATAATCAACAAACATTAACCAACCTCAAACCAAAAAAAACAACCAACAACAACAACAACAACAACAACAACAACAACTCTTTCCTCACTCCTCTTGATCTTTATTTATACATTACAATGACTCTCATACAACCTTAGGTCGAAGCCTAGGTGTCAAAACCCTAAGTACCGAAACCCTAGGTCCACTTTGAACCACGTTTTTCGGGCTTCACCAACATGTCTTTCTATCTTTCCAGCGAGGTGCTCCAACACATCCATTGGTGGATTTTTCCACTTGTTGAGTTGTCCACGATCCATCTTCCTTGCTGATATGTTCTCCTCGATCTTCTCATCCAACCACTCGTTTTCCCTTACTTGGCTCCTTCTTTTCTGCTTCTTTGACCACTTCCACCCAATCTCAGTCAATGTGCCTTCCGCACAGTTCACACTTTGTCTTTTCTTTTCCTTTTTCTTCACTTTCTTCCTTAATCCATAACCAAGGGCCAACACAATTTCACCTTTATTTTAATTCTCTAGGAAATGTTTCAACTCTCAAAAGTATGACAATATGTGATAGAAAATATCAGATAAGATGACATGTAAAATTGTTTACCAGTCTTGAAATTAGTCAATTGTGTAGTGATTTCATTCGAAATTATCTTCTCATAGTCGAAGATAGCGTTTTCATGAACTAAAAAATGAAATATATATAGTTCCAATCGGGGAATTGTCTTTGTAGATTCCTGGCCAACAATTCAAGAAAATAACCATGCAATTTATTTATAAGGATTATTTAAAGAGCTTACTTGAATTATGAATATGTCTTTAGGAATTGACACAGGGTCATGAAAATAATCTTGAATAATGTCTATTTCATTTTTTTTTTCCTTTTAAGAAATTCCTGGCTTCCTCCCCTTTATAGGCCAAGTTCGACTCTGGAAATTTCAACATTTCTCTAAATATTGAAGGCATCAATGAGATAGGAGAACTATTTTTCAATTCGACGACTCTTCTGTTTTGAATGAGTTCATCGATGCACCAAGTGATGATATCCTTGCATTCAAAGACTTCTGGAACACATCTCGTGAGAACTATTCCTGAGGTCCACACTTTGTTGTCTTCTCCATCTAGCAATTTTGAGTAATACTAGTAGGAGTGGGACCAATGATAATTTTGATCTTCCCTAGCAAATAAGTTTATATTATCCCCACATAATAACTTCTTTCTCATGGTTGTCCCAGTGAAACTCACCGAATTTTCTTTAACTATTATTTTGCATAGTAAAATGAACTTGAGTTAAATTTCTTTTTATGGAAATATTAACTCGAAATAACAATTACTAGCCTCAGTATTAGCATCATTAATTATTGTCCATTTCAACAATAAATTTGGTAGTTGGGTCCATAGGGACAACAATAAATGTGACATCGAACAATGTGAAGGAACAAGTAATGGTGAAGAATTGGGGTTGGGGACTAGTATGAAAAGGTAGATCTACAAGTCTGAAAGTTTGAGTGCATGCAATGGCTAAGCATTGGAAAGCGTCGGGAGGAAAATAGAGAGAGTGGAGGTGCATCATGTAGGCCCGCAAGTACGAAAGCCCAAAAATCCAAGGTGCAAAATATATTCTAAGTGTTGTACAGATTTATACATGGGTGAATGGAGGTATTGCAAGTGCAAAAGTCTGTAAGTCCAAAATTCCATGAATGTGAAAATTGACTAAGTATGGTAGTACCAAGAAAGGGAAAAAAAAAAAGGGATAAAGAGAAAATGGGAAAAAGAGAGAGTATAGAAGGGGGAAAATAATAGTTAATAAAAGAGGTGGTAAAATAGATTAAGGGAAGGGGAAAAAGAACAAAAGGGGTTCAACAAGGCCTAATTGGATATTTGATCACACCAAATTTGCACATTCTTTCCTAGATATTTTTCTATGCATGTACAAATAAAAAAATTGAAAGAGAGCAATATAGAATATTCATGATGCACAAAAAATTATTCACTTGATAGATAGACTAGATCTACAGTCCAATACCCATCTAACAATTAAATAAATGCAACCACACAATCAATATCCAATGCATTTCCAATCAAGCTAATAATTCCAGTAACTAAACTAATGTACAACTAATGTTATTTGTAATTGACTAAATGGGCATGAAAAAAGCTTAATAGCTACATATTACATTTAACAAAATCCACTTCAAAAAGACCTTCTTTCTTACCATTGTATCCTTTCATTACTTCATGAAACAAAAATTCTCATTTATTTGAACAAAAATTGTATAAAAATATGTCTATGAACATTCTATCTCAATGCAACAGTCACAACAAAATGAAAAATAAGTCCTTGCAAAACATAAACTCATTCTGTCAACAAATGGACAAGTAGTCTCCATGTTTCCCTTGATGGATACTGGAATGACCTAATTTGTCTGAATGAAATATCTAAATCACTATATCTCTCATATGTAGGAGGATTTGAAAATATATTTTTAATTTCCCAGATAATATATAAATAATGTCTGAGTGGATCCACAATAGTTTGTCCTTTTAAACTGTCAACCATACCTTGGAAGTTTGTTTCATTTTGTCTCGCTATTAAAACAATCGTTCTGTAACTTTCGCTTGATAAAATCCTTCCTTTGGCATTTAAAGCTGGAGGTAATCCCAACTTGACAATGTTTTCAAATCTATTTTTGAAAGAGTTAATGTTTTCCTTCACCATTATGCATTTATTCTCGGAAATATTCAATAAATTATTTTTTGTAAAACTCCTTTGGGCCTCCATAACCATTGTGGTTTTGTCTTTCACACCTTTTCCTATTAATGTTCTAGTTGAATTGGAATTTGGAAACTTAATAATCTGGCTAGCAGACTCTGCTTGAGTTCCTAATTCTTGAAATGATTTATTTATCACTTCATTTGCTTCATCTGTTAATAGAATTTCATCATCAATTATCTTGAAATAATTCCATATCATCGAAAATTCATTTATGATTTCATCCCAGACAATGTGTTTAGCCCCTACCAAATAACATTTGCTGCACAATGTGTTCTTCAACTGTGCAATCTATGTAAGCATATTATCTTTTATCTTTTCATATTCTACATTGAATTTATCCTTCTCCTTCATTTGCTGAACCCATGTTACAATTGTTCTCTTCAAATTTTCAATTTCATCTTCCTTTAGATCCAAGTTTGATAGTGCTTTTGGCAATCCCTCTCTTGCATTTGATTATGTTAATCCACATGGTGAAGTAAATCCTCCCTTTAAAACTTCAATCTCCTTTTTCTTCAACTCCATCTCTTCTCCCATTTTCATCATATTCTTCACGAGTTCATCATTTTCCCCTTGGATAACCTAGAACGCTAGAGTATGTACATGTTCAATTCCAATAATTTTAAGCCTTCTTTTCAATTTCTAGATCTTTCTTTCTTTATTTTTCACTAGGGATTGCACAGATGCCACATCCTTTGGATTGGATCCCAAGTCCATTACCCATTGTTTTAATTCCTCCACTCTTGTTTGCTTGCTTATATTTCCCAATTTATCATTTTTAAGTTGCTTTCTAAGATTTTGATTTACAACTTCCAACTTCTTTATTCCCAAATTGAAAATAATCACATCTTTATTCAACATTTCACTAGTTTGTCTATGTAGATCCATTTATCCAATGGATGCATTGCATTGAGGTCAATAGACACCTTTGTCACTTTTTCTTTTATCTCTTGGCTCCATTACTGCTATATTCAATCTACCTTTTTCATAATGAATAGCTGGAAACATCCTTGTGTGTGATCCTTCTTGATCAAATATTTTGGGTATAATATTATGCCTCATCTTTGAACTCATTTTCATGATATCACTTAATTGATTTACATAATCAATTTTCTTTTATTGATCCATAGTCTTTCTGTTCTAAGACTTTTGCTACCATTGTTTTGATGAGATAATTCTTTCGGATTCATCACATTGGTTTTTTATATTTGACGTTTTAGAGCAAACCAATGTGGTCCATCATCAAGAAAAGTATTATGAGATATGAAGGAAAAAATATATAACAATTGTAAATAAATACATGAAAAGTTATTATAAAGAGCCAAATTATTTAAAAATGAAATCAATAAATATAAAACCTAAAAATATTATTTATTAAGAGACGACTTATTAAAAATGAAATCAAGAAATATAAAACCTAGAAATATTATTTATTAATTAATTAATTTCTAGAATGAGTCATTGTGGTTCATGCTGGGATCCAATTTTGACTAATTTTCCATCCATCATCTCTGTTTAGATTATTAGGTTGTTTTTCAATTTCGATGGCTTCTCTGAATTTCCTATTGTGATAGTGATCTATATTGGCAAGAATTTTGGTGTCTTCAATACAAATGTGATGTTTAGTTTTATCTGAATGTTTTGCCAAGGCTGAGGGACGAGTGCGATTATGTTTGATGTCAATGACATGTTCTTGAATCCTAATTCTAAAGGAATGAACTATTTCTCCTATTTATTGTTTACCACATGAGCACAAGATCATATAGACACCCTTTTGTTTGATGGGATCAACATGGCCTTTGACTGACCTAAGGGAATTCCTAATAGTGTTTAAGGGTTTGAAAGTTGCCCCAATTCTTTTCTTCTTCAAAATCCTAGCAATCTTGTCTGTTGTCCCTTGTATGTAGGGTAAGAAAACCTTGGATGCATATTTATTAGTTTGTTCTTTATTTCTAGGTGTTTTAGTGGCATTTCAAAAGGCTTTAATCATCTGCTATTTTTTATAGCCGTTATCCTTGAAAAAATTGACGAGATGATTTTTCTCTTTGTGAAGGTGTTCATCATCAGATATTCTGAAGGCCCTAGTAGCTAGGGTGTTGAGAATCCCTAATTTTTGGGCAGGGTGATGATGGGAATTGACATGAAGGTATTGTTCAGTGTGAGTTTTCTTCCTATAAACTTGGTGGGCTAAGGATCCATCAGGTCTTTTTGTGACCCTAACATATAGAAAAGGAAGACTACCTTTATCTTCAACCTCCATAGTGAATTTTATGTGATCATATTTTTTA
>ML791735.1:106194-129642 GCA_009831015.1 Picea engelmannii | reverse complement strand
TATCGAATTTCACCATTCGCCATACAATATATACAATGTTTTTAGGTATTCCGTAGATACCAAAACCCTAATCCCTTAATCCGGGATTAATTTAAAAATCAGCTAAAAATAGCAAAATCCGCTAAAAATAGCAAATAACCGCCAGACGCAGTTGTTGTAGCGCACCCACACACACACACACATGCAAAGAATATAACACATACCCAACAGCTTTGGCCCAACGAGTAAGGTAGTCAGTTGCAGTAGTGATGTACCATTCCTTTGAATGTTTGGATGTGGGGTTGATGGGCCCAATGAAGTCAACTTCCCATTTCTCAAATTCCTGTAGAGCTCTAATTGGTTGTAGTGGTAATTCATCTCGGCGTGACGGTTTTCCCACCCATTGACAAACATCACACGATCTAGCGTATGATTTTTCATCCTTGAAAAGCGTTTCCCACCAATGTCCTTCCTGTAGAACTTCTGTGTCGTTGCCTTTCCTCCTACGTGTCCTCTTGCAATTCCACTATGGCAATCCCAAAGTATATCCTACCTTTCATGATCTAGGATATAGCGCCCGAGGATACTGTCTAGTCCTAGTTTATACAGTTGGTCGACGATCAACTGGTAATCTGCGACTCTGATGACCATATGGAATTTCTAGGTTGTGGAATATGTTTCAGGGCATGCCCCTATGCTGAGAAAGGTTGTTATGTCGTCCAGGTATTCTGGTATTTTCTCGATCCTAAACAAATGTGCATCTGGGAGTTGATCATCGATTGCTCTGCCACTTTCTCCTGACTCTAGTCTGGATAGATGGTCGGGTCCAACATTGCATCATCCTGGCTTGATGATGAATTCAAAGGAAAATTCCTGAAATAGCAACAACCATATGAAAATTCTTCCTTCCAACACAGGTTTGATAACTAGGTATTTTAATGCTGAATGATCAGTAAAGAATTTGAAATGATATTCTAATAGATAGTGTCTAAATTTCTGTAAAGCATAGATCATCGCTAGGCCTTCCCATTCAGTCGTTGTATAGTTTCGCTCTACTTGCGACATCTTCCAACTCGCAAAGTATATAGGGTGATCCATAGCTCCATATCTTGGTTGTGTTAATATAGCTCCTAAGGCAATTCCTGAAGCATCCACATGGACGTGAAATTCTTTCTCCCAATTTGGGAATATTAGAATCGATGCTGTGATGAGTTTTTCCTTAAGTATTTCAAATTCTTTGTCACACTCGAGAGCCCATCGAAATGTTTCATCCTTTTTCAGGAGGTTTTCCAAAGGTGCAATAATGTTGGCATATCTTCGGATGGATCGACAATAATACCCTGTGTGTCCAAGTGTGGAGCGCAACTATTTATCACTCGTAGGTGGCAACATATTCACAATGACCGCTACTTTAGCTGGGTCTACCAATAATCCTTCTCGGCAGACTATGTGGCCCAACAGATTTATGTGTGGCACACAAAATATACACTTCTTGAGGTTTAGTGATATTTGTAACTCTCTGCATCTGTCGAACATTAGCCTCAGTAGTGCTACATGTTCCTTGAGCAGGCTATATATTGTCCAATCGTCCATATAGACTTCTATGAACTTGTGGATAAACTCTCTAAAGGCTGTTATCGCAATCCTGGAGAAAACTATAGGGGCGTTCTTTAAACCAAATGGAATTACATTATATGCAAATGATCCCCATTCGGTGATGAAGGTGGTTTTTCTCTTGTCCTCTTCAGCAATCCTAACTTGATGGTATCTAGAGAATCCATCTATAAATAAGTATGCTTCCTTCCCCGCAACCTATTCTAGGACCTCATCGGTAAAGGGTGTTGGGAAAGGGTCATGCACACAGGAAGAGTTGAGGCTCTTGTAGTCTACACATACTCTAATGTCTTCAGTGTCTTTCTTGCTTTGAATGACTATCGGGAAGACCTTCTTCCAACATCTTATCAATCTCCCCTTTAACTTTTTATTTTACTTTCAGGTTAAGACGGTATGGCCTATGTTTGACAGGCTTGGATATTGGTTTTATCTCAATCTTCATTTCTCCCAAAACTCCTTTGATTCCCTTTAATTCTGAAAAAGTATTAGGGAACAAATCTTCATATTCTTGCAATAAGGTTTGTATTTCTTGACTGGTTTTCTCATCCCAGTAATCGCCCACCAAAGCTATCTTGGGTTTCTCTTCAGTCCCTATGTTGAATCTCTACATTTTTAATGGGTGATTTTAGGAACTATCGGTCTAGCTAGGTATGGTGTTTTGGATTTTCCTGTTTCCCTCAGTCTCTTTGATGGCTAGGTTTCTCAATTATCCTAATTCATCTAGGCTTTCTGAAGCTTTGCTAATCTGATAACATTCTATAGGCTTTCCGGTCACAAGTAAGTGGAGTTTGGTCTGAAGTTCTTGGGTATGCTTGGGACATACTACAAAGTATGATCTCTTGTCATGATTGGCTGTAAAAAGAAGTTCTTTAATCTTTTATAGGACTGGTTCAAGCTCAGGGTACTTACTTGTGAACGAGAAGTCTTTGCAAAATTGAGTTGCCGGTGTTCGCCAATTGTTGTTCTGTATTCTGGTTTCCTCATGTATAAACCAAGCTTTCAGAATTGGGCGAAGGGAATGGGGGAATACCTGAACCCATAGGAGAGAGGGTATCTCCACAACCTACCATTGTGTCACACATTGTTCGATGTGTATTCTAGGGTCTGATTCTCCGATGAACAGTTGCGTGGAATGGAGGTCCATCTGTGTCTCTGATTCCAGTTGTTCCTTATTCTAGAACCTGTATTTGAGAGCTTTCTTCACCTCGTCCCAAGTTTTAAGTGTAGTTTTGTGCGTATCCCACCATCTAGTGGGGTTGTTCTAGAAAGCGATATCTAGTACCGATATTCGTTGATCCTCTCTCACATTATCTTCCATTCTTTACAAGAATTTACCTAGGTTTGAGGTGCTATCATATACTGGGTGTTCTCTGACTTCAATCCCAATCCATCTAGTCATTCTGATAGTTGCGCACCTTCTTGAGAATATTTCGTGCGAACCTTGTTGCAAACTATCAAAAGCCAGTTTTGAGTCTTCATCTACTGATTGTATACTTCACTAGCTTACTGATCCATCCGTAGTCGGATTTATATAATCGTTTCTTGTCCCGACTGTTATGGTGTACAATTGGTCTAGGTATTCTCCTTCCATATTATTGTTCGTTGGTTCTGTGTACCTGGGTCCTACATATGGATCTAAAGGTTGAACTACCTTGATTCCCGCAACTTCAAAAGTCATGATGTCTTTCTTTAAGTTAATTACTGCTTAATTGTCATAGGCCCAATCGATGCCAAGTAGCACAGGGTAGGGGTCCTTATCTCCCATGATCTCAATGACTTCAAAGTCAACCACTGTTTTTACTCCTGCTACATCGATTTCCACATTATCCAGTCTTCCTATGGGAAAGATACAATATTGGTTTTCCATTCTTAGCTGAATTGGGGAATATGTCAGTCTTGGTTTTCCTAGGGCTTCCCAAGTTTTCTTGGGTAGAATGTTCACATCTGACCCTAGGTCTAGCATGACGTCCTTAATTTCGAAGTCATCTAACTGGGCTACCAGTCAGAATTCTTTTCCAGTTATTACTTTTCTTCGTTGCACTCTCTGAGTTCTCTTTTCAGGAAGGTTATCCCTAATCCTTGCTTCGAAGGTTTCTTCATTTCCTAAGACTAGGTACAGTGCATTGTGCAACTTCTTTGTCAGTTGGTCATTCCCTAGAATGTTAGAGAATAATTGAAACCAGATGTCAACTGCATTTTGATGATGCTCAGGTTGTCTTCATATGCCTATAGGGTTTCTGGGTGCAGGGGGTGAAGCAGGTACTTGTGCTACCTTAGGATATACAACCGGATGAGGGGGGTTCTCTTGCGTTTCACAACTAGGAATACTCTGGAAGGATTATATGGCATCTTTAAAGAATTTTTTTTGTTTTAGGGGGTCGTACCTGTCCCCCTTAGGTACTGCCTTCTGAATCTGGGGTAGAGCATCAACATCAACTCCTGTCCTCGTGCCTCCTCGAGTGACAATGTTAATATTCATAAATTGTCCTTTGGAAATCCTTTTGATCTTTGAACTAATAAGGTTAGTTCCTCTTTGCCGTACCCTGTCTTCCCATTTTGCAATTAGCTCCAGGTAGTCTTCGGTTGCATGTCCGTTGGTTCTGCAGTGAGAACACCATGGCATCCTTGAATGAGGATAGTCTCTAGCCAAGTGACCTTTCTCATCACATTTATAACATCTGCTTGGTCCTCTTCCGCTAGTTATTCCTCCTATGAACTCTCCGCCAGCTCCACCTCCTCGACCTCATCCTAGTCCCTGAGGGTTTTCATTTACCCTGAATGTTGTTTGGTCTAGCCTGTTCTCTAGTGCATCCAATGCTTTACATTGGTTGGTAGTATGTTTGGTAGATGCACAAAACTCGCAATGGACTGTGTTTGGTACCGTTGAATATTTCTACATGATGGGGCACTATCTTGGTCCATTCCCATGGCTTCGATAGATCTCACAATACTCCACTTTCAGTGCTACTTGACCTCCTGGGAACATGTGATATGGGGTGGGATGATGAAATAGTGGGTTCATCGATACTCGCACAAATCCTCCTGTAGGCCCTAGTGGGGCTGCCAGCAGATTCTGGGGAGGTCCTATCCCTCTCCCTCATGGGAATTCGTTCGCCAAATGACCTTCCATATAACATCTAGTGCACCAAACCTATGGTCGTCCTGGTCTGGGTATCATCAGTTCTTGAATATTTTCTGTAAGGGCTGATATCTGTCCTTGTAGTTGTGATAGATTCACATCTACTGGGGATCAGGTTACTCTCAAGATTCCAGGGTATCCCGCCATGGATTCAATCTTCATCGATTGTTCCAAGGCATCTATCAACGTGGCTATCCGCTGTTGTGTTAGCAGAATCCGAGTGAGAGGTAGTAGCCCCTGAATGTACCATTCCCTTTGATGTTATTCATGGATTGGGTGTGCCAACCTCCCTATGGCATATTTGAACTTCTGGCTGTATTCCCAGATTGATTCACCTTCTCTTTGTTGGATTTCGTGCAACTAAGACACTACCTATTTTTCTAATTGGGGTAGTTTTAACTCTGCTATAAACCTCTTCCGTAGCTGGCCAAGGTTGAACGCTTGACCTTGTGTCCTTGGCACTCCTAGTTCAATGATCTTCATGTACCATTTGAAAGTGTGACCTCTCAGGGTAATATGGAATTCGATCAACTTGTTCGCATCTGGTGTCCCTTTGGATCTCCAGATGGCTTCACACAAGAAGTAGTGTTTTTCAACATCTTCATCTCCCTTACCCCAAAATTCTGGGTAACGGGCAATTGACCCTCCTGCATGGCTGGCCATTTTTTATCCTTTTGTTCTTATCAATGTGAACCCTAACGGTCTTGCTTGTGATCTACCAGGGGATCCAAATATCCTCCCTGTACTCGCACTTACTGGTTGTTTCTAGTTAACTAATTGTACTGGAACAAAACTTGTATGAGAAGGTAATATATAAATTACTGCTTGTATTGAGGGCACTTGGGGTACATGTGATTCGGGGCTAGCGCCACTGGCTTCGGGGCGGATCTCTTTGATCTTGGGGGTCTCGTTAGATTCCATTGGGACGATATCTTCGGCCAGATTCTCGATCTCTCCTGTTATCATGGTTGAATCTTCTCTTTCTCATTCAAGATTCATGCTGGTTTTCTCCTCTCTTACATCCGTGCTTCCTCCTTCTCGTCCCGCCTCCTGGGGACTTCTTACTCTCCTTTATTCTCTCTCGTTTAACCTTTGAATGGCCAGTCATTCCTATCTTCTCATCCTCTACAGTTCCTCCATCTGTCTTTCTTCTATTTCTACCGATCCTCCTTCTTTCCTCAACTTTTCAGACTGTCTTGCGGATTTCTTGATTTTTCCGCACCACCACTTCTCAACTATGGAGGCTCTCTTCAAGGCTCGCTCATCTCTTGAATACATTTCTTGTTGTTTCCCCCCAATTTTTCAAAGAACCCTTCCCCTCTCTTTATGCCACGACTCTCACCCTGTCTCACCCTACCCCAAGCAAGGGTGTTTACGCTACCATCTCGGTCGGGGACATAATCAAAATCCCTTCCTCCACCAAGAAATATTTAATCCACAGGAGGATCTCTCTTACAAGTCTTCCCCTTGCACCTTTCTTGAAAACTTCCTCATCTCGCGAGAAAGACTGGTTGTTCTAAACTGCAAATTTGATTATGTATCCTTCTATCATGGTAGTAACCCATAAATCTATTGCCCTCGTGACTAGAAAATCTAGCCTCTGGAGTGCTTCTAACTTGTCGGTATCCCACACGTAGATATTCTTGACCCGTCCATGGAACTCTAGAGCTTCTTGGAGTCTCTTGATCCAGTGAAAAAATTCTTTCGGGAATTTAACCCAGAAAATTTTGTACTGGTTGCTTGATCTTTCTGAGTAAAATATCGCTTCCTGAGTAACTCCCACCGATTTTCTTATTAGTTTCGCTTTTTTCCATATGAAGGCATTATAGTTTCTTTCCAACCATTGATCGATTCCAAATCTATGGATCGATGGTAGCATTCTTCCTACAAGTTTCCTTTTAATATGGGTCCCAACAACAAAACCATTTTGTTGGCGAGAGTTTGTTCAGACCAGGGTCCTTCTCAGGTTACCAACAAAAGGCACCATGTAGTCTAGAGCACTAGCATTTTCATCCCCTCCGAAGAGAATAAGTCTCACCCGAAACGCTGCTAAGACAGATGGATAGGGAAGGGCAGGGAGAAGTCTATAGAAGATCCATAGAGTCCTTAGAACTCACTTCAGTTCTTGCGCAATCGACATTATCGGATCAAAAACATCTAAATGTAAGAACCAAACCTACTGTTATTGCAAGCATCAGTTAACCATAAGAGAAACAATTATAACTCATAAGATATACAGAAAGACTGAAATACATAAGAAACCATGTAAAGACACATCATATTTGAAAATTTAACTCTTCTTCATATCATCGTCAAATATCTTTCTTACATTACAAACTCATCATTCCATAGAAAGTACAGTACAGACTCTTGGCTCCATACCTCAGCCACAGAATCCAGATTTCCCATCCAGTAGGTCGCGTTCATTATAGACTCTACCCTTATTGATTTACAACAAAACCTTAGAAAATTCCCATGGACTTGGCTCTGATTGACACAACTCAACTTAACAACGTCAAATAATGACAAAAAATGAATGAGCGAACCAATCAACCAACCAAACAATCAACCCTTTTTAAATCATATTCTGTCCTATGTATAGCTGGGTTATGTCTTCTTGTTTGGCTTGCACCTCTTCTTATTCTGTTGCAACTGTCTATTGTTTAGTTGGTGTTGCATTGGCTTCCACAACTGTTTTTGTTGTTTTTCCTTTAAGCCTCTGATGGAGGTTGCGTGACCAACACTTTCACAATTCTTTCTCAAAAACGAAGGGCCCAAAAAGGATTTCCAACTATTCGCAGAGATTGAAGGTCGAGGAGCAGAACTAGAGCAAGTCTTCACTGCAGCTGAACAACACTTAGAGGGACCTGTCAAGAAATAAGTTATCCAAGAGTTCGCCGAGTAGGCGGCCATGGCACAACAATAGGTCGAAGCAGCTCGAGGTAATCTCGAGGCTTTTGAAGTAGAGCTACCCAGAATAGAGTGACTCGGGATGAGTCACGGGTGAGTGTTGCGGGCCTGTTCGCCCTTGACCAAGTTTTAAGGATCCTTGGTCATGTTTGACCTATTTTTGGGACTTCGACAGGTTGTCGAAGGTGGAGCGCAAGTCAAAGCAAAGATCGCGGGATATTATCCCCTTTTTAGGGATTTTTGGGTTTTGGGCTTATGTAATGGGTATGGGGATGTCATCCCATGGGTTTACCCATGTTTAGGCCCTTTTTGTAATGTATAAATAGAAATCTATGCGATGTAGGAAGTAGTTCAATCTATGTGGTCGAAGAGATGTTTTTGGTGCTATGCTAAGTGCAAGCGATGATTGTAAATGCTTTGTGCATACTGTGTGAGATTGGCAAGGCTAAGTGCAAGTGATTGTAAGAGACTATAAAGAGGATTTGTGTTGTAACTCAAGGAAGGAGGATATAGCGGAGTGCGCATAGATCTCTTGTCCTCTACAAAGTAAGATATCAAGGCTCTATGCATGTAGAAGATTGTTAGAAAGAAATAAAGAAGAAGAGTTGGTGGACGCAGTCCCAGAGTGGGGGTGAACCACATATATCTCATGTTGTGGTTTCTTTGTGCTTTATGGTTGTTCTCTTATTTATGTGGTTAAATGATTAGTGCACTGATATATGCTTAGAAGAATCTAATATGGTGCCTTAGTGCTGAATAATGTGAATGAATGCTATATCTGATCTATTTTGGTATGCTTAGTGCTTGAATCTATTGGATCTATATGAATACTATGCTCATCTATTATTAGGGTTTAGTTGCGTTGTAAAATAAGGTTGAATACTGATGAACTATAAATGCTAAGTGCTCTATTAAGGTGTTACAATCACAGATATGTGTCCCAGATAAGGTTGCAGACACTTGAGTCCTGCAACCACCCATGCCTCTACCTCGGGTGAGACTTCATTTACTTTACAGGTGTGGCTTAAAGGACCGATAGTGCATTGTTGTAAGCATTGAACCCCGAGTCTTCCCCTTGTGCCAACACAAGCTATTTATTTTCACCTCTTGCCTACATAATTAAAACTTGTGGCTCTGATTTCCACTTGATTCTATCAGACAAAACCTTTTTCAGGCTCTGATACCACTTGATGCAGCCCCCTTCCCTCCTGGGGATTCTGCGACCTCCTGGTCAAGGATATTCAATTTACCTGAGCCGAATTAGCTCCTTAGGCCTCCAATGGACCCGAAAAAATGACACAAAGGTCCCTTTGATGTTACCTCCAGGTTCAAACTACCCGCACAAATGGTTTCTGGCACCTTTGGCAACACCAAAATGCGAGTTCTATCTACCATGCTAGAATCCTCCTCCAATGTGACCATGGGCTGTGACCGTGGGCCAGCTCCCTTTGCAACTTCACATTCGGTGGTATTATAACCTCCACCCTCGTTTCCTTCTAAATCACTTTCTACCTCAATACACAGATCTTTGTCATGTGTCTGCCTGGATCGACGTTCCATCTTTGTTTTGGCCATTGCAACTTCACAAAGATTTTTCTCGCTCCACACAATCTCCTGAACTCTCCAATCCACTGCCACGTGTTCCCCTTGCAGCCAACAGCTGGGATCACTTTGCAACTTTGCGACTTCGGCGATACCCACTTCCTACACACTTCTACACCTCTGAACCATGAAGTGCTGAAAGACTTTACAACTATCCTCAATGCAACTTCCCCACATCTGACGGTCTGGAGTGATTCTTCTCCCTCTTGGATGGATCTTTCTTGTTGATTTTGTGAAACCTTAAAGGACTCCTCCCTATTGAAGATTACTCCCCGCTATCTCTCCTGAGCTTGTTCTTCCCCGAACACTTTAGCTCCTCAGGACGTTCTCCTCAACACTTAGTCAAATCTTACTTTGTGCATGCCTTGTAACAGGTTTTCCTCCACAACTTAACTCCTTTATGGATTACTGTGCACACCTTGCGATAGTTCTTCCCACTCCTCAGTAAATAAACTTAGGCTACTCCTCCTTAGCTCTTGAGTCAAAGGATTTGTCAACGCACTCTTTGTGGACAATATGCACACTTTGATACAAAGCTCCAAGTTATCTCTCTTGGACTTGTTCCTCCTCCACACTCTAAACTTCTCAAAATGATCCCTTCGATACTTAACCAAGTATCAACACTGTGCACTCCTTGCGACAACTTCTTTCAACTTGAATCTTGAAGGGTGACTATGCACTCCTTGGAGAAGTTCTCAAATGCTCAATTGTTCCTCCTGAAAAATACGACTATGAGCACGTCTCTTTCTACACTCACTTTTAAAGTATCCCTCTTGAATTTCGGATTCAAACTAGACTCTATCAACACACACCTTGCAAACACTTATGCACTCCTTTCATACAAAAGTTTCACATTATCTCTTTTGAGCTTCAGAGTCGGAACAAACTCTGCCAACGCACACCTTGCAGACACTATGCATGCCTTGCACATGACCATAGAAGAGAAACAATTGAAACTTATCTAAATCCTCACATATTCATACATTCAATAATGTAAATGCATTCATAACACAATAAAACACAATAACAGAGAATTGCAATAAATAGAAAGCCTACCATTCTTTCATTTAGATAGACACAACAACACCAAACATTTGGAGCAATGATTCTCTGTTATATTCATTCGAATGATATGTACATGGATTCATACAATGTTCTTCAACAACTCTACAACTCTTAGCTACTATGGTAACAACTATCAAGAACTAGAATGCCAACAACCTCATCTGGGAAACACTACATTCTTTTGTACAAGAGAGCTCATTGAGCTTTCCCTCCAAGATGCCTTACTGCTATCCTATCGAAATAAAAGAATTCAATTACTAAGGATTTATTACAATAAATGTTTGTGACAGACAAATAAGATCAAACACATCAAATCTATATTGAAAGCTACTTCATTAAAAGAAAATACATCCTCCATTGATCCTATGTGATTGTCCAGCTCTAAAACATTTAAAGATGTTCATAAATTTCAATCTTTTCAAGATATATGCGTGATAAGCCTCCTTAAATTCAAAATTATCTGTTCAAAATGCGTGCTAGTGCGCTGAGTTGTCTCTCACTTGTGCTTTGCTGGCGATGCTCCTACATCAATGCTCTATGTAAGAATTGTCTTCAGGGAAAAAACACCAGGACCATGTTCAAATAAAATGGGTACTCAACAAAAAAACCATTGGATATTTTTCATACCGATCTATTTGGACCAATGAGAACAAAGGGATTAAATGGTGAACAATACTTCATGTTACTAATTGATGACTACACAAGAATGACTATGGTTTGATTTCTCAAGAATAAATCAGAGGCATTCAAACACTTCAATATATACAAAGAGATGGTTGAAACAAAGATAGACTTGAAAATAAAATGTTTGAGATCATACAATGAAAAAGATTTTGCATTGAAAGAATTCATGGATTCTTGTGGAAAACATGGGATAAAAAGGTATTTCTGAGTAGCCAGGACACCTCAGCAAAACAACGTTGTTGAAAGAAAGAACAAGATAGTACAAGAAATGGCCAGAACCATGTTAAACGATTCCAATTTATGTGACATCTTTTGGGCATGGAAAGTACATACAAAATTTCATACCTTGAACAGAGGAATGCTTAGAAGTAATAGTGATAAGACTCCCTACAAGCTATGGAAAAGAAGACCAACAAATGTGAAGCATTTTAGAGTATTTGGAAGCAAGTGTTATGTCAAAAGAGAAGACTGTAGGATTGGAAAATTTGACTCCCAAGTTGACAAAGGCATATTTTTTGGGTACTCAAGCAAAGGCCATGCATACAAGTGTTTCAATTTGAAACTCAATAGAATAGTGGAAAGCATAAATGTACAAATTGATGAGACAAGTGTATGAAAGCACAAGGAATAAAGAAAATACTCAACAAAGCATGAAGGAGAAGAGGTTTTGAAAGAAGAAGTATAAGAATAAGAGAAGCAAGAATCAGAGTAAGAGGAAGATGACTAGCAACAACTTCATATATCTCCAAAAAATAATAGCTGATGAGTGCAAAAAAATCATCCATCAGAACAAATCATTAGGAATAAAGATGCAAGAGTTGAAACCCGAAGAAAATTACGCTCTCCAGAAAAAATACATCTAGCACTGTTGTCCACAGTTGAACCTAACAGATTTGAAGAAGCCATCATAGATGGACACTGTATCAAATATATGGAAGAAGAACTGGATCAAATAAAGAAGAATGAAACATGGGAACTTGTTCCAAGGCCTAAGAATAAGAACTTGATTGGCACAAATTGAGTATTCAAAAATAAGTTGAATGAGGATGGAGAGGTAACCAGGAATAAATCAAGTCTAGTATGCAAAGGATATGCTCAGGTTGAAGGAATAGAATTTGAAGAAAAAATTTCCCCAATTGCGAGAATGGAAGCAGACAGATTGATCTTGGCTTATGCATGTTCGAAGAAAATCAAAGATATCATATGGATGTAAAATCAACCTTCCTAAAAAGATAACTAGAAGAATAAGTCTACATCAAATGACCAGAAGGATTAATAATGTCAGAAAATGAATATTGTGTTTTTAGATTGAAGAAGGAATTGTATGGAGTCAAACAAGCCACTAGAACATGGTATTCAAGATTGGACAAGTGTCTACAACAAAAAGGGTTCAGGAAAGGAAATGTAGAAAACAATCTCTACATAAAGGTAAATCAAGATAGTATATTGATAATTGAATTTTATGTTGATGACATTATTTTGGAAGTGATGATGATAGGATGAGTAAGAAATTTGTTGAAGACACGCAGAATGAATTAAAAATGTCATTACTAGGTGAGTTGTCCTTCTTTCTGGGACTCTGCATATGTCAACAAGATACTGGTATTTTCATCTCCTAGACCAAGTATATCAAAGAAATGTTAAAGAAGTTTGGAATGGTAGATTGCAAGCCTGTAAGTACTCCCATGCAGACCAGTTGCAAATTGAGCAACAATGATAAATACAAGGATGCAACTTAGAAACTCTACATATCGATGATTGGAAGTTTACTCTATGTGACATCATAGAGATCAGATGTGATGCAAGATGTTAGACAAGTTGCAATATTTCAAGCAACACTAAAGGAAACACATGTTATGGCAGTAAAAAGAATATTCATATATCTCAAAGGAACAGAAGACTATGGATTATGGTATCCAAAATGGAATGATCTATCTCTAGTTGCATACACATATGCAGATTGGGCGGGAAGTGTTGATGATAGAAGAAGTACAACTAGAGCAACCTTCTACTTGGGTGATTGTCTAGTATCCTGGTTGAGCAAGAAACAATATTCAGTATCATTATCCACAACAGAAGCAAAGTATATTGTAGCAACAACATGTTGTACAAACATTCTTTGGATGAAGAAAACTTTGCAGGACATACAGGTGGAATATGATGAGCCTATTCTGATATTATGTGATAATACCAGTGTTATAAGTATCTCTAAGAATCCAGTGATGCATTCCAAGAGGAAACACACTCTGGTCAACTTTCAATTTCTATGAGAATAGGTTACATAGAATAACATCAAGGTAGATTATGTTGGGACAAAAGAACATATTGCATATATCTTCACCAAACCTCTTCAGAGAGAGAATTTTGAGTATTTTTGACAAAAACTAGGAGTAGTTTCATCCCCACAGTGATCTACATGGAAGTTGGCACAGTAAGACAGGGGGAGAGAAGAAGTAATCATGAAATATTTGAATTCTTTTTGAATTCTTTTTATTGGATATGTACACGAGGAAGCACCATATTGAAGAGAAACATCAGTAGAGATCATAGGCTTATAGAGAGGGGGAGAATCCCCAAGGAGAAGTCATCTGTTTCCATTGATGTTAAAGGGGGGGAGAAAAATAGAGGCATGTGAAGGAAGAGAAGAGGAATGAAGACAGGGGGAGCCATCATGAGCATGAGAAGTGTTGTTTTTAAGTGTTTCCATCAATGCCAAAGAGGGATATTATTGAAAGATTAATTAATTGTCGAAATTTTGATTGTCAGAAGATTGGTTGTCATTGATTTCAACTCTTGAACAAAAAGTTAACAAGTTTCATGTCAGTTGCATGTGATCCTCATTAAAACACAAAGAGGATTCAATTGAATATTACTTTTGAGAAAATAGGTTGGATATCTGAGGCATTGATTCGAAGGAAGAGAATTCTAGTGAAGTAAGAAGTTTGCAGGAGCCAAGCATATGGAGACGAATCTACAAACATATGTACTTTGAGTAAATTTGTGGATTTTAGGAGGAAAAGTGCGTACATCCGCGGGATGTAGTGAGGAAAAGCGTGGATACCTATGAGCAGACAATTTATAGGGTCACAGACCTATGAGAAAAAAATATTGAAGATCAGGGATCTAAAACTCAGGTCAACTACAAGTTTAAAGTGTGTCTTCCTATGTGTGTTAGGGTGATTATTCTAAAGAAATCAAGAACATGTATGCCTTAGTGATTCATAAGAATTTGATTTGGAGAACTCTCTTGTGAATATTTGTATGAGGTATGTGTGGTTGTTGTCTTGATGAGATATCAAAATCAGTAGAAGCAACAGAGGTATCAGAAACAACAACAGAAATAGGTTATCAGTTACAGTGACAGAGGTAGTGACCAATTGGTATACATTTATATTTTATAATGGTTGGATGGGGAAAGGAAAGGGGGTTGTAGCCTCCTTCTAGTTGGAGCCAGTAAATAGGGAGTTGGAGATTTCTTCAGGTTGCAACCTATAAATAGGGGGTTGGATCCTACTTCCAATTGTAGCTGGAGAAATAGGAAGTTGGTGCTTCCAATGAATGTACTCTTTGATAAATAAGAAAATCATTATGTGGTTTTCTCTCGCATTGGGTTTCCACATAAAATTCTAGTGTAGTGTGTTTATGTGATGTCTATGCATTAAATTATGGTGTTGATGATATATTGAATACTCATGATATTTATTGGAGGTTTTATATTATGATTAAAAGTACTAATTGTGCTCATACTGAATCACCCCCCCTCTTAGTATTCCAACAAAAGGCACATGTGGCTCGAATGGTATGCAATAGATGCTAGGATGAGGGAACAAAGGTGGTCTTTCATATGGAGGATGAAAATGATATTTGGGAATCAAGAATAATTTATGTAAAATGAGAGTATGAAGGGGATTGTCCCTGAACAATCAACCATTTCCCAAAATACATGTATGACTTCATCCAAACAAAGTACGTCACAAACAATCACTTGGAAGTATATCCTTTTAAAAATTTGTCCTTGACCATAATGTTTAATTTATCAAAATATACTCTTACTGTCAAAATATCCATGTCAAATTGATAGAAAAATAATTCTTATTTCATACAAAGGGGGAAGAAGATGATTTAAAAAAAATGAAATATTTTATTGGGAATTAAATGAATGATGAATGAGAAGTGAGAGTATGAGGGATATGATCTTGTATGTAGAAATAAAACATTTCTTAATTATTAGACAACCCAACCACATTTTTATTCTAACTTAACAAGTATATGAAGTCTTTAATATATACACATAATTTATACATGAAGTCTTTTAATAATCATGAATAACATACAACAATTCCTACATGAACTGAATATGTTAAATAAAAATCGATGTTGATATTTCAAATTCGAAAGTTGTATGTTATAACCATCCAATAATTTCAAATTATGAAACATAATTCATCGGTTAAAACACTTTTCTCCTAGACCTTTCTTCAATAAAAGAAAGTGAAATATCCCTAAACTATTTGCATACATAGCTCATATATCAACTATCAAATCAATGAGGGTTCAAAACTGGGTAACATTACCCTTTTTCTTATTCAAAAACATATCAAACTTTAGCAGACACTTAATCATTTCTCTATGTAACGAATGCAAAAACCCTCATATGTTTAAGTTCAAAACAATATGTCTTCATGTCATGTACATGAATTTAAACCAAGGGTTTATCATGGAAAGATACAACCAAATAATTTCCCTATCTCAGAGTTGCAAAACTAGCAGTAGGGTAAATTGTTGTTCAATCATTCAAATGATAGGATAACACCTAGGAGGAAAAATTTGTAATGCAATGGTGAAGCAAAGGAAAAATCTTGACAAACATGGGTTACAAAGCATAAGAAAACCCACAAATATTTTCAACATTTTGATCGAGGTTTCAAGTATAAATGAGTGAAAAGGGGATCTGCTACAAAGGATTTATATTTTTGAAAAAGAATAGGAAATAAGTTGTACCAAGTCGAAACAAGTCATATACAGTGAACTCACATAGTTAGGACTAGGGTTTAATAGTTTTATGGATGAGGGTAAATGAAAGAGTGATAAAACAAGGAACATTCCTTTTAGAAGTGACATAATGAATTCTAGAAGATAATTTAACAAGCATACTCATTTACGAGTGAAGAAGAGATATTCCAAAACTATTTCTTCAAAAATAAAATGCATTTAATGGGTACGAGCTACAGTAGACATACCTCTCCTTGACGCTCAAATATTTATGAAAAGCAAGTCTCTAGTTAACACAACCACCACAATCGATATTTGGAGTAGGGTCATCACTTACCATTGTAAAATCAAAATGAAATGCCAAAACCCCGGTGAAAGGTGGTATACCTCAGTGAATGAATGCCCGTGTCCCATGCATTGAATGCATGGGGTGTCACATTCTTCAATTTTTTTTATCACATTAACTTTATAATCCATCTCAGACTCCACTATTCACCATCAACCAATCACATATTTAAGATATTGCCAAATATGCGAGATTTCACTTGCTATAGAACTACGTCAATAAACACATAATGCTGCCAACCCAAATGACAGCCCAAGATTCACATCAACTTCATTATTCAAGTTTTTATTAAAAAACACATTCAATGCAAACAAAAAGCACGAACAACATATATATTTTAAACTCGGGTGCAAAAATATAGTTTTGAAATGGCGACAATATCAATGATGAGTGCATGTGTTATACCATATACAATATGTATTTGAAACTTATAATATCCTCCCTTTGATACAACATGATACCCAATACTTCCATATATATACTTCATATCTTGGATCTGATGACATGTGATATTAAACCCAAAAACATTTAACATATGAAAAACATATGAACCTCATAGTATGCCTCCCAAAAAAACTTGTCTTCCTTTATTTTTAGAGGATATCATGTTATTGGGACTTAGACCATTATGATTTGTTTAAAATATGACACTGTATGTTTTTTATGAGGAAACAACAACTTTTAATAACTATAATCTCTGCGTATAAGTCATAAAATAATTTATGAGTGAAATGCATGGAGCATAACACAACTTTTCCTCTTCTCGTGCAATGAAATTGAAAGTGAGACTGATACTCAAACAACAAAGAGAAATATAATCATTTTATAAGAAAATGAAACCCCATCAGTAAGTCATTGATATTCAATCCTAGGGAACATTTTAAAATAAACAACCCTTGTTTCTCCCTAAGGGGGGCCACCTATAGTTAAATATTTAATATATCATAGATAATAATAATAAAAAGGTATGCCTTGCAACTATTTGTAGGTTGGTGGCTAGTTTGCAAGTCAATATATGGTGACTCCACAGGGTAGCCATTTTTAGTTGGCTAGACATGAAGAATCTTTGATTCTTCTAGCATCACATTTTTCTAAAATTTGTCAATCATTTCTCATATATACTCTTGCAAAAACAAACTGTATGGATGGAAAACAGGGAATAATAAAATGGGAACAACCTCATACATCATGTTTTAACAAGAAATTTGTAGGCATAAGAAACTACTACATAAGTAGCATTATGGACCCAAAACATCATCTCTTTCTTTATGTTCTTATCAATTTCACAACATATTAGAAAAAAAAAATCAGCTAGCATGACAAAGTAAGTGACTTGAATGATCTAATTTGACCCAAACATAATGTCAAAGAAAGAAAAAATCCAAAACCGATAAAAGTCAAAGAGAAAATGAGTTGTATAGACAGGAAAATAAACAAAACCAAAATAAACTATATACAACAAGCATTTAAAATTTGATCAATCAAATCATTCAGGTTCAACATAATGCTTCAAATGTGAACCATTTGTTGTATATGAAAATAATCGCTCTTCTAGGTCTTTTAATAAGTATGATTTATTACCTATAACATAGGTGATTTTGTATGGACCCAACTAAAGAATTTAAAATTTGGAATTTTTTCCTTTATCAACACAAGAATAATCCCAAAGAAGCACTTTCTCACCAACTGTGAAAATAACAGATTTAGGGTTTTTATCAAAGTATTTTTTAACAATTTGTTGCCTTTTCCTCAAATTTTCTAAACCATGGTTATTTTGTTCTTCCAAGGCAAGAAAATAATTTATTCTTTGGGAAATATCTATCGTGCTCAACTCTTCAACCTATAATTATAATCAAAGTGAGTTAAGTTCAAGTTCTACATGCATAATAGCTTCGTGGCCATATAAGAGTTGAAATGGAGTATGGCCATTGCTAGATTTAGTAGTGGTTCGATCATCCCAGAGTGCATACGTGAGTAGTGTGTGCCACTAACGGTGTTTATCTTCTATGATCTTTTTCAAATTTTGACCAAGTTTTTATTAATGGACTTAGCTTACCTATTTTCCTTCGGATAATATGTAGAACAAGTAAAGTGTTTCACACAAAATTTACTAAGAAATTGAGTGAATTTGGTAGAAATGAAAGTTGGTCCGATATCTAAAATAATTTCAAGAGGAAGACTAAAATGATAAAAGATATTAGATTCTAGGAAAGAGATGACTTTCTCATCTTGTGCACACCTTAAGTCCACTTAGTAAAGTAATATGTTGTTGTAAGTATAAAAATATGTCCTACAAAAGATGGAGGATTGATAAGATCGATAAATCTAAACCCCATTTAGAAAATAGAAAATCAGGAAGAATAGGTTTCAAGGGAAAGGGAAAAAATCGCTCTTTACCAACAAATTTTTGACACGTATCACAAGCCATTGTTGTAACATCCCACTCTAATGAGACATTTTCGACTTATTCTTTGAGGACACTTGCATGAAAGTGATATGGTTATGGTACATGTTGATTTTGTTTTGATTATGGATTATTCATGATGATGATGATATGGTGTGACTTATTGTTTTATATATATATATGTATTGATAGATGTTATTGACGAGTTTATCTGAGTGTGTAGGACATATGACAAGTTATGGATGTTGAAAACATCAATGGACCTCCTTGGACTCTGGATTGAGTCAGGGAGTGGATTGTATCTTGCTTGAGTATTTCATTTTACACATATGTGACATATGAATGATTTAGTATGATTATCTATATGGATCAATGACACTGTTTTGTCAATGGGTGCAAGCTAATGATGCTTGCTAATATGACTCACATAAGGAGTAAAGGGGCCATGCACATAAAACCAGACATTGAAGGAGAGGTGTGGCAGAGTCCCCGTCAAAGCATACTAACACTCTCATCGTGGCTCTAATTGTAGGTTAACGATTACCTGGTTCAAGAGGTCCACGAAGTCATGAGGGTAGAATGAGAAAGTCGCTCATGAATATTTTTAAGGGGCGCACAATAAGGCATATTCCTTATTCCTTAGAATCCCTTAGTCTCTCACAAGGTCGCCCGAGTGGAGTGTTGACTGCAAGGGTTGGAAAAAGTACCAAAACTAGTCAAAGGAGAGTGGCACCCTTGGGTCACAGAGGTGTGTCTTGAAGGGCACGCCACGTAATTAAAACTCAAGTCAATAAATATAGGTGGCCTAGAAAATAATAAATTTATTAGACCTTGTCGAATTAAAATAATTAACTAAAGAGTGAATCTATTAATTATAATTCCCAATAAAAGGTTTGAGCATAATTCTAAGACTAAGCCTAAGTCTAAGTTAGTTGGGGGACTAAATTAAATATTAAATAAATTTAAAGAATAGAGATAAATCAAATCAAGGAAAAATGTGAATATAAATCTAAAGAATGCATAAATTGCACATGTGTGCATGAAATTAATAATTTGGATTTTTAATTTAGAAAAAATAATAATATGAGAGAATAGGAGTACACTTGGAAAAGAATCTTGAGTCAAACTACCACTAGTCTAACTAGAAGAAGACTCATAAGAAAACTCTAACTAAGATGTATTTAGGAGACACTCATTAAATGAGAATCTGGGGAATAAAGGGACAACCAAGAGATAAAATAGGAACACATGGGAGAATGTGAGGGAAATTGACTTTTTAATTAAAATAAAATTAGTAATTACTTGTTCAACTTGGGGAAAGAGTGACAAGTGTGAGGGTGAATAATCCTAATTTATTTAATTAAAAAGTTAATTAATTGTTCATGTGGACATGTGTCAGTGAGAAAAATTCTATAAATCAAATGATGTAGATGGGAAAACGGGGATCACTTGTTATTGGTAAAGTTAAGCTACCAAAATCATTTTTGGGAACTATGTTTTACTTGTGAGAGTTGGGAGACCAAGTTTGAGGATAGAGTGGTAGCTCTCCCTTGCAAGGAAAAGTTGGTGCTATAGTATTTATGGTTTTGTGTTTGGCCCCTTTGTGGCTCGGGGGGCCAAGGGGGAAGAATATTACCGCTAGCGTTGGTTGGGAGGTACCAATGAAGTCTCTACGATTAGAAAGCGGAAGGAAGGAAGGAGCACTATGTTAAGAACCAAGATAGATCTACAAATACAATCACCACAAATTCTGAATACACAATAGATCCATAAAGCAAGATAGAAGAAACCACACTTTATTATTACCAAACCCTTGAGGTAGGGAAACACCATACAATGGATCCTATTATGGAAGGGAGCCTCTCCTGTTCACTTGCCTCTTCGAGGGGGCTTCCTCCTATTGAGATACCGCTTCAAATACAATACTTCTCTTAATGTCCCATTACATTGTTTGAACCCCTTTATATAGTGCTACCATCACCTAAGAACATTCTAGAGGAGAAATTTTCTAGAAGTAGAACCTTCTAAGAAGTCCTCTTACATTTATTAAATCTAACTACTCATTTATTATATATAACTACCATTGTGGGTCTTATTTAATAATATAGTGGACCTAGTCCACCTTAGATTGAATGGATTCCACTATTATCACTATGGGCCCTCTAGGCCTTACCATTACCTCTCTAACTACCTTACATTCCATCCCTCTTATGAAAGCGTTGTCCTCAATGCTTGATGTACAACCATATACCAGGGTCTCATAGATAAGTGTGGACCATAGTGCTGAAGTAGACTAGAGAACCAGGGCCCCATTGAGAAATAGAAGCCACCATGTTGAAGTATTCCAACCGCCATTGTAAACTAGGGTCCCATGTCCAATTGCTCATGTGAACCCTACATGGAAGATATCGACACCCAATAACCAACTGAAAATGATGCTCCCAATATTGACACTGATCATGTGGATCCAAATAAGAATATCCATCCACATAGTGGGAGATGATCAAAGATGAATCTAGAAGGAACAATACCATTGTAGAATATGTAGGCTGGACGCTAGTAACTAGCTCCTTATGTGGGACATTGATGTTCTCTACAGAAGGTGGAGTAGAGTCATCAAATAAAATATGAAAATGGTTGTCATCCCAAAAATGAAAACTATCCATATACCAATCATCGCAATCGGCCTCAAAATCATACCAAACATATATTTTTTGATTATATTCATCCCTGAGGTCCTCCATAAGAAATCTCTTTTGCATGTTATCCAATGAATCTTGAATACTACAGAAACTATCATTGAGGCCATCTACAAAGCCATCCAATCTGTCAAACAATTGGGCTTTGAATGCTTTAGTAATCTGTAGATTTTTTTTGAATGTTTGAGAAGAAATAGCCATCTGAGAACCCTATGAAATTTTCGGTCCTGCAACCATTATGAAAAACCCAAAAAATACAACAATAAATTACTGCAGAAAATCGCGGCGTTTACCGGAAAAACCCTGAAAAACTGCTGAATTTAAAATGCTCATAAATTCACTTCCCGGAATCCGTTTTGGCTGATTGTTATTTTGAAATTGAGTGTAATTGTGAGAGGAATTCAGATATGTAATTTGTTTGGGTAAATTCGGCCTCCATATGCTACAAAAATAAAAAAAACATCACGCCGTTGTTCGCGGAAAAAACCTTGAAAATTTGCAGATTTTAAAACTTCAATATCTTGACTTCCCGGACTCTATTTCGAATGATTTTGTTTTTCAACTTGGTTTTTTTTATGAGAGGAACTCATATCTACAACCCGTTTCTGCAAATTTTGAACAAAAATATACCAAAATTTTCTGGAATGTCATGACCCTCTTTTTGCTTCTCCGAAAAAAAATCTGCAAAAATAAAACTATTTGCCCACAATGTCTACCAAGGAAAGTGCTCTGATACCACTTGTTAAGAACCAAGATAGATCTACAAATATAATCGCTACAATTTCTGAATACACAATAGATCTAGAAAACAAGATAGAAAAAACCACACTTTATTATTACCAAACCCTTGAGGTAGGGCAACACCATACAATGGATTCTATTATGGAAGGGATCCTCTCCTGTTCACTTGCCTCTTCGAGGGGGCTTCCTCCTATCGAGATACCGCTCCAAATAAAATACTTCTCTTCATATCCCATTACATTGCTTGAACCCCTTTATATAGTGCTACCATCACCTAAGAACATTCTAGAGAAGGAATCTTCTAGAAGTAGAACCTTCTAAGAAGTCCTCTTACATTTATTAAATCTAACTACCTATTTATTATATATAACTACCATAGTAGGTTTTATTTAATAATATAGTGGACCTAGTCCACCTTACATTAAATGACCTCCACTATTATCACTATGGGCCCTCTGGGCCCCACCACTACTTCTCTAGATACCTTACATAACCTTCTAAGAAGTCCTCTTACATTTATTAAATCTAACTACCCATTTATTATATATAACTACCATAGTGGGTCTTATTTAATAATATAGTGGACCTAGTCCACCTTACATTGGATGACCTCCACTATTATCACTATGGGCCCTCTGAGCCCCACCACTACCTCTCTAGCTACCTTACACACTAGTTGCGGAAGAACATATTAAAGTTTCATCTTCGTCGGTTACAATATTCTTATTTGAGATTTTTAATTATATTAATATTTTATTGTACAATATAGCTTTAGAATCTCACGTAAACAATATTGTAAATTCTATGTTTGAATTGAAAAGTTCCTTGTTAGTTTGTGTGAGATCTAGAAAGTAAATTTGGAAATTGTTGTCTTCTAAACTCCTCAAAATGTATAATGGTTGCTACTTGTTATATGAGTATACATAGTACAATGTCTTGTTCACTACCATTGATTGGCTTATCAGAAATTAATTAATTTATTTAACTATATAGTTGTGGTTGAGGATGGAAATGGCGATTCTATTGTACACAGAGGAGTATTTTTGTTATGTGTTAAGCTTGGGAAAATTCCTTGATAAAATGGACGACTTCATGTCCTTGATTTCTATGGCGTAAATTTTATAAAGAATAGAAAAGTATCTGGGTTTTAATAAAAGAAAATTTGGATTCCTAAATCGTGTGGAGATCCAATTTAGTTTCCATGCTCATAGTTATGAAATTGTTGGTTTGATTGAAATTATATATATATATATATATATATATATATATATAT
>ML791735.1:88629-106120 GCA_009831015.1 Picea engelmannii | reverse complement strand
GATCGAATTTTTGCCGGTATTGGAGGTTAATATCCATTTTATTTTCGATTGGATCTTATAATTTAAAGGAAATTCTCCAACCTCCACGACTGTGTTTGAGTGCGACCTGAACTAGACCATCCTTCGTTGATTTTCTTCAGTGCTTAGTTACTTGTACAAACTTTGAATTACATCTTATCTATTTTCCTTTGGTGGGAATTTCGTGAGGAAATTGTTTTGGGATTTAATTCTGGTGCATGGATTGACATCGTATTAGTAATGCAATTGGTTCTTACACCAGTGACATTTGTATTTACCATATTCTATGCAAATCCGAACCTAAGTTGGTTCAAGAACATGAAAGGCAGCGTGATATTCATTCTTTTAATGTAAGTCAGTAATTTCTGCATGGAAAGTCCTCATGGGTAAATAACTAAACTGTTGCACCAGCATGCGACCTTAATCATCTCATCTGTAACAAATTCTTATTGTTGTATTCACATTGTGCTCTTTTCTCCTTATGAGCTCCTACCTTGGACATGATTGACACTAGACTACATCGTTAGGCTTGTTTTGTCTTGGTGTCAAACTGTTGTTGAGATCTGGCACATATTTTCTTCGGTTCTTGGTTTGGCAATTGATTGTTGACCCTCGTTAGCATTATGCTCGGTAATCTATCATGTGGGTCCTTCCCTTATAACCATGTGTGTTGACCCTTGGAGCTAACTGGGTGTGTTGTGTTGGCCCTGCTGATGATTACAATTGCACGAGACATTTTCCAAGACACAGACTGATTGAGTCGACCTGAGAAAGAGAGCCCCTGAGATGGGCATACGGTTCCTATCTAAGACATAGATGGAACATAGAGATGGCCTCCTTCTTACATATATTTGAGAAGAACTCTATATGATTCTCCTGTGTAACGCAGTGAGAAAGGATATCTGCAGAGTTGGACGTGCCTGTGGCTGAGCACAAGGTGAACGTGTGAATTCCCATAGAGTTGGGTGCATCGTCATGAAACATAAATGAAGATGATGTATTATCCTCCTCTGAGTCGAGAATTGAGATGATGAACTCCAGATGACTCTTCTATGCAATGCAGTGGGAAAGAAGATCTGTTGAGTGGACGTGTCTGTGGACTAGCACATGTGAACATGATCCTAGTGGCTGAGCACTAATGAGAGTGGTTCTCCTGTGTAATGTAGTGAGATAGAGATATGAACATCCTATGGATGTGCTCCTAGTGGTTGAGCACTAGTGGGTGTATGAGATCCCTTTCTATATTTTTCAAGAGTCATACCTACCTGTAACCCTAATTGTAATGTAAAGGGTACAGGTCAACCCCACCTTAATGTAATTGATAATTAATGTAAAGGATAATTAATATGGTTAATATTAATTATATTATGAGATAGAGAGGTCAACCCTTTTGTTTCAATAGACACTTATGTTGATAGTTCAAGTCTAATATAAGTAAAGGTAAATTCCCCTTTGAGGAATCATATCTTTTGTGTGAGTTTGGAAATTTCAGCAAGTACATCTTCTTGGGAAAAGTGTGCACCTCTCTTGGGTGCTAGTCTTCTAGGGTTTTCAAGCACCCTCTTGTGTGCTAGGTTTTCTTGGTAGTGAAGGTATTTCTCTTGAAGAATATAGCAAAGGATTTGGCTGGTTTTTATTCCCTTGTTGAGAAGGGTTTCCTAGGATACTTCTTGTGTTCTTGTGCATGGTGTTTCTTCTTTTGATCTTGGTTGTTGCAACATAATTGTTTATGGTTTAAGTTAAATGATAAAAAGGAATGAAATTCATGCTTAAACCTTTCTCATTGAAAAATAAACATGGTATCAGAGAATAGGTCTTCAAGAACCCCTGCACAAGCATCTAAAAAGATAAATCGTCCTCCTCCTCCTATTCTGTACGACCTCTAGGGCTTTTGCAGAAATTCGTACGACCCTCACTTAATCAACACTTTCATCACTTTACAAGTGGACGTTGAAGATAAAAATTGGACCAAGTTGTATGGCCTTCCTCAACGCATCTCCAAATACCTTCAAAGTAAAATTCTGAGCATTTTGAGTTTTTGGCCCTAGGGTTTCAAGGGTGCCGAAATTTCCTGCATAACCTTGATCTAGGGTTTCTGCAACTTCTTGAAGAAACGTTTCAACTCAACAAGAATTCATGTGACACTCTCAAAGTTGATTGTTGGCAGTCATAAGACCAACAAAATCTAAGGTTACTAGTCCAACCTAATCATTAGGTTTTCCAAATCCCGTTGGCAAGAGTTTGAGAAGAAATCTGAACAAATGAAGAACAAAACTTTAGTAGAAGATAGGCTTGATCGAGCAATCAACTTCAACTCCTGGAAATCAAGGCTTTAGGTCACCCTTGAATAAGATGACCTTTTGGATGTGGTAACAAAAACTTTACCAGATACAGCTACAATGAAGAGAAAAATATAAGAAAGGAAGAAGATGTCAAAGAAATAAAAATGATCATCTAGTCAGTAAGAGATCATATCTTACCTCGTATTGCCAACCCGAAGACAACTTATGAGATGTATGAAGCATTAAAATAAATGTTTGAAAGTGACAACAACCTCAGAGCTCTTACCTTGAAGATACAACTTCAAAGTACCAAGATGACGAAAGGTGATACAATTGTTATCTTATTTATGTAGATATCAGAGATTAAAGAACATCTAGAAGCCATTGGAGAAATGATGTCTGATATAGAACTTGTCTTATCCACTCTCAAAAACCTTCCAAAACATTGGGAGCCTTTTCTTCAAAGCATCAATGGAAGAGAAAGTCTACCAACCTTTGATCGTCTCTGGACATATTGTACTCAAGAAGAACTTAGACTTAGAAATAGAGGAGTGGAAGAATACCCCGATGAAAAGCATGCTCTTGCACTTCATACAAAGAAAGGAGGAAGATTCAAAAGAAACTTCAGACAAACATTCAGAGATGATAAGTCTTCGTCAAACCCAGGTCATAATCAGAGAATAGATGTTTCAGAAATTCAGTGCTTTAGATGTGACAAATATGGGCACTATGCAAGAAATTGTCCAACCAGGAAGAAGCGAATACAATATGCTTCTACCGCTGACATTGATCCAGATCCACCTCAAAGGAATGAAGATAAGAGAGAGAAGAATTACTTCCTCTAAAGACAAACTTAGAACTAAACATGACTGCAAACCCAGGTAAATAATTTGATCTCTAATTTTATAGTTGATTGCATTCTTAATAAATGAAGGGTATTATCCCCAGTATGGGAGCCATCAAGACTTGGACCATTATCCTTGGTACGAGAGTCCAAACCTTATTTGATTGATTATTATGCTGGTCAAGAATAAATAAAATATCTAACAAGCAATAAAAGAAGATTCCCTTCCTTCAGACTTCAGAGAGAGTTACTTGACTCATAGGGAGTCAAAACAAAATAAAAGGAAGAAAGAGATAATAGCTTCAGTAGTTCAGAGAAAGACAGATAGTATTCCAACAAATTCAGCTACTCTAGTTGATATAACAAGAGATATTACAATAGGGCATAAAATGCATGCCTAGGGTCAACAAAATGCTTCTAGAAGATAGGGAAACATACAAGTCCCTCAAAGGACACCCTGAGAAAGAAAAAATAGTTTTTTTTTTCAAAGCTATCCTTCAGTCATGGGCCACTTCATTGATTCCGAACTTCCTTGTCTTGAAGAAGAAACAAGAGAACAAGTATGGAAGGATACCATAACAGAAGAACACCAATATATCTTAAAAGAATGATGTATAAGATATTGTTTAGAGACTAGAAGGAAAGTCTGTGGTGACTTCCAAGTGTATCTATAAGATCAAGCATGCAACTAATGGAAGTGTCAAGAAATAAAAAGAAATATCTATAACCAAGAGGATTTTCACAAATAGAGGGAGTTGTCTATGATGAGACTCTTGATCCAGTAATCCCGATACACTTTCATCCGTACTACCATCCATGAGTTAGAAACTATATCATATGGATGGATTCTTGATGATTTTGGGTTTCAACAAGAGTGTTGTTGATCCAAACCTATATTATTACAGTGTTGGTGACGAGAGCCTGATTTTGATGACTTATTCATAAATACTTATTGTTGGATACAAGTAAGCCTTGAATTCTGATTTCAAGATGAAGGATTTGAGTATGATGCACTACTTCTTGGAAGTATGACAGAGAACCAAAGAGATTTTCTTGAGTCAAGGAAAATATAAAATGGGAATATTAAAGAAGTCCAATATGACAGAATGAAAAACCACCGTGATGGATTTGAAGAAAATAAACGAGATTGATCCACAACCGATTAGATCATTGATGTATCTGGTTAACATTAGACCTGATTCATGTTATGCAGTGAATATGCTTAATCAATCCATGAGCCAATTGGGACAAACTCATTGGATAACAAGTAAAACATGTATTGAGATATACATGAGGCACAGTTAGATATTTCCTGAGATATGCTTCCAAGTTTGAAATTCAGTTTACAGGGATATGCCTATACAGATTGAGCAGAGAGTACAGTAGACTGAAAGAGCACATACAATTTTTGTCTTACTGTGAAGTTTTCCATGGTTTTCTGATGCAGCAAGAAACAAAACTCTGTGGCCTTGAGTACCATAGAAGTAGAGTATATAGAATCAAGTGTGTGAAGCAATATGGATTCAAAAGCTTCTGACAAATTTACTTGATCATGAGATGGATTCTATGATGATAACCAGAGCTGTGTGTAAATCTCTTTGAGAACCCAATGTTTCATGATAGATCAAAACACGTTGAGATAAAATATCATTATGTCAGAAACATGATGCAAAGGAAAATAGTACACATGCAGTACCTTCCTACACATGAGCATATTGTAGACATATTCACCAAATTATCTTGGTGAAGGATACCTCCCTAGATGAGAGGGAGTGTTGATAACTACAACCAAGAAAAATTTCAAAATGCATCCATGTGATACTTGGGATGATGAAGAATGCCTCCCTAGCTGAGAGGGAGTGTTTATGATTACAACTACATGAGACATTATCTAGGACACACACTGATTGAGTTGACCCGAGAGAGAGATCCCTTGAGATGAGCATGCGGTTCTTATCTTAGATAGAGCTGTAATGTAGAGATGGCATCCTCCTTGCATAGATTTGAGAAGAAATCCATATGATTCTACTGTGTAACACAGTGAGAAAGGAGATATGCAGAGTTGGACGTGCATGTGGTTGAGCACAAGGTGAACATGTGAATTCCCATAGAGTTGGGTGCATCATCATGAGACAGAAATGAAGATTATGTATTATAATCCTCTTAGTAGAGAGTTGAGATCATGAAATCCATATGACTCTCCTGTGTAATGAAGTGGGAAAGAAGATCTGTTGAGTGGACGTGCCTGTGGATGAGCACAAGTGAACGTGATCCTAATGGTTGAGCACTAGTGAGAGTGGGTCTCCTCTGTAATGTAGTGAGATAGATATATGGACTTTCCTATGGATGTGCCCCTAGTGTATGAGCACTAGTGGGTGTATGAGATCCCTTGATATATTGTTCAAGAGTCAGACCTACCTGTAACCCTAATTGTAATGTAAAGGGTACAGGTCGTCCCCACCTTAATGTAATTGATAATTAATGTAAAAGGTAATTAATTTGGTTAATATTAATTATATTATGAGATATAGAGGTCGGCCTTGTTGTTCCAAAATACACTTCTTTTGACAGGTCAAGTCTAATATAAGTAAAGGTAAATTCCCCATTGAGGAATCATATCTTTTGTGTGAGTTTGGAAATTTTAGAAAGTACATCTTCTTGGGAAAAGTGCTCACCTCTCTTGGGCACTAGTATTCTAGGGTTTGCAAGCACCCTCTTGTGTGCTAGGTTTTCTTGGTGGTGAAGGTATTTCTCTTGAAGAATATAGCAAAGGATTTGGTTGGGTTTTCTTCCCTTGTTGAGAAGGGTTTCCCATGATATTTCTTCTATTCTTGTGCATGGTGTTTCTTCTTGGGATATTGGTTGCTGCAACATAATTGTTTATGGTTTAAGTTAAATGATAAAAAGAAATGAACTTCATGCTTAAACCTTTCTCATTGAAAAATCAATAGGACCTAATCTACGACTTGATATGCACTCTCATCCACTTGTAAGCTATGTGATTGTTGGGTTGAGAACTATCAACTAATTGCTTACTGTCGTTGGAATATTTTTGCTGCCCCGAATGTAATCCAAGATATCAGAAGGTTTAATTATCGGATCTAGGGGTATCCTCTTGTGAGATCCTTCCACCTTTTAAAACTTATCTTATTATATTAAAAATTTACATGTCTAATTAAACATAACTTGGAGCGTTTGATCTTCTTTTAGTTCCTTACATGGACATGTAAGTTAACATGGAAATATTTTTATTTCTTAGTAAGATTGATCTTCCTTAGTTTCCTTGCATTGGAGATGTAATTTTTGCATGAAATTCATATATATTATTTATATTAAATGAAAACTTTTATAGTTCTTTATATAAGAATATGTAAGGTAGTTTTGAAATCTTGACATATTATTGTTATGATGTGAACTTCCTATAGTATTTATATATGGATATGAAGGATGGTGTGATTCCTTATAGATTTTTTAATATGTTGTTGGCATTCCTAATAGATTAATGGATATGTAAAGTAAGGTGGCATTGAATTGGTATGTATGGATTAAGAAGTTTGATCTTCTTATGATTTTATTATAATTTATAAATGAATAGGTAAAGAAACATTGAATATTCACATATTTCTTAATAAGGTTTTGGGTCTTCTCTTAGTTCTTTTAAAATGGTATGCATGCAACTTGAATGCTTATTATTGTTATTTATGATCGATTTATTATAGTTAAAAAGGTACTTAAAGTGATATTGAAATCATTATGTTTTTCTTAAGTAAGATATTTAATATTCTTATGGGACTTTGTGATTGGAAGTGTAACTAGTATCTGAATTACTTATGTATTCTTAATTAAGATATATCATGTTATTAAGGTACATCATTGAGCCACATAGGGGTTGTATTTATTGCATATGTTTGAATCTTGCTTTGATGCTTGACCTTGTTTGAGCTTGACTTGACAAGGTACTAATGATGATTAGAATTAGATCCCTATTCACTTCTAAGACTTTACTTATGCTCTTGTGGTTCGTACTTTATTTATGTGTTATCCTCTTTCTTTATTGCACTTAATATTGCATAGAAGATTGATTAAGTATAGTAGGGTATTCCATTTCACATGAGGAGTTGAAGGATTGGTATGGTTGATAAATATAGTCTTGATTTGAGGTTTATGATTGGATTAATGGGATTTAGGTACTTCCTTGTTCCTTAGAAAAGTCGCCAATCCTGAGACCTTAAGTGGTCAAAATCAATTGGATGAATCTCAGACTTGAGGGTTGTTTATGTGTCTTGGAGGTCCTAACCATGCAGGATAGGTTGGGTGGGTAGATTCCTTATGTTATTTTATGAGATAGGTCTTGCTTGAATAGTAGTGATATTGATTCAGTCGATTGTGAAGGAAGTGATTGTGTAGTTATTAATGTTGTTGTGACACATGTCACTTGTCATAACTTTGTTTTCAAAAAAAATAAAAATTACCTCTTTTGTACTCATCTTTGTTGTCGTAATGGAGGGGAAGTTACATATGGTATCAGAGTGGATTCAACCTTGTAAAATTGGATCGTTACACCTTCCACTATATTAAACATTTGATTAAAATTATATCGCTAATTAATTATGAAAATTGTCCATGCAGGTAATCATGGTTAGAGGACGTCATAGAGGTAGACGACGTGGTTCTAGAGGAAGAGGTATGATGCCTCCTATAGAATCCAGTCCAAAGGGGTCTAACCCGCAAGGAGAATAACAAGTCATTGAGAAGGAGCAGGTTTTTGTGGGAGATGTGGTAGGTATGATGAAATCCTTTCAGAGGATGTCATAGGAATTAATTAAACGACTTGATCGAGATGAGGGAAGAGCATATGTACCCAATGAGGGTTCACAGCGTGCTCCAACTAGTAGTGGTACCATACACAGTGAACTAGAGAAGGTGAAGTTTCTTGAGTTCATGGGTGCCACAGATGGATCAACCACCGAGGCATGGTTGAAGAATATGATGATGTTCTTTTCACTTCGTGATTACACCTCCAACATGGAAATCCACATGGTGGTCTTTTAAATAAAGGGGAGTACTCTTCTATGGTGGAAGACACTCCTACCTCAAATAAACATGGTCGTCGAAGACGTGTCATGGGAGTTGTTTGATGAACGGTTCTGGGAGAGGTAATTTTCCAAGGAATTCATTGAGCGTCTGTTAAATGAGTTCAACGCCTTACGGAAGGGTGGTATTATGGTGGCATATTATGAGGCCAGATTTATGGAGCTACTTAGGTATGCTCCATATCTAAACACAGAGAAGTTAAAGGTCAACAAGTTTGTGTTTAGCCTTAACTTCAACATTCATGCGAAGGTGAGGATTTTGATTCCTTAGACATTGCACGATGCATTTTAGAAGGCCCTCATAGTTGAGGAAGAGATAAACAACGAGGGTCAGGGAAGGACTCCTTCTAGACCAATTGGAGAGACAACATAAGGAGCACAACAACATCAGACACCAGCCAGACAGACTTCAAGGCATCAAGATACGTCTCGAGGACCTATGTTCATGACACCATGATGAAAGAATCCTCAGCAGAGGAATCCCTACAAAGGACCACAACAACAACAACGTCGCCTGCAAAAATAATAGTTTAGGCATGTTCATCATAACAGACCAGGATCACAGAGTGTTAGGAAAATAACTTATACTTCAGGGACCGAGAGTATTGGAACGAAGACCGGATGTTGGACATGTGGAGAACCACATTACCAACGAGACTGTCTGATTGAGAAGGCTAGAGAAACCAGATCATCAGGACCCACTACAGTTCGATATTTGGGCAAGGCCCACAAGATTCATGCAGTGATGAATAATCGCTAGGACGAGCACCAATCCATTGTGCTTGAGACGTTAGGTACAATCTCTAACCAAAATTTTAGTATTTTGATAGATGCAGGTGCTACAAAGAGCTTCATCTCTAGTGCAGTGCTAAAGAGAATTAAGGTAAAGGTAGTTGATCAGGACAGGTTCAAATACGTATAAATTGCATCGGGTGCCAAACAAAAGGTTGGAAGAAAGGTTACGAACTGTAGCATTAACTTGGGATATTTTTTAATGAAGGTCAACCTATATGTCATGATATTAGGATCTTATGTCATAGTGATCGATATGGAATGGTTTGAATCGCATGATGTGATGCTCAACTATAAGACAAAATGATTAATTTTGATAGATGATGTGGGACATAGTAGAGTAATTATAGGATGGAACCAAGTGGTTTCCTTAAGATTTATGTCTTCTCTACATCTACAAAAGAGTATGTGCAAGGGATGCAAGCTATATGCAATCTTAGCGCTAAATGAAAAGGGAAAGGTGGAAGGATTAGAAAACCTTCATGTAGTACAAGAGTTTGCATACGTGTTTTGAGAAGAGTTACCTGGTTTACTGCCCAAACAAGAGTTGGAGTTTACAAAAGTTTTCAAACCTAGAACTGAATCCGTAGAGAGAACACATTATCGGATGTCAATGCCTGAATTACAGGAGTTGATAATGAAATTAAAGGAATTATTGTACTTGGGACTCATACATCCAAGTGTGTCACCTTGGGGTGCACCAATTATTTTCTTAAGAAAGAAGGATGGATCATGGAGACTTTGTATTGAATACCTTCAATTGAACATGGTGAGGATCAAGAACCACTATCTATTTCCAAGAATAGACGATTTTTTTAATCAGATGAAAGGAGCGACGGTGTTTTCAAAGATTGACTTGAGATCAGGATATCACCAACTATGGATTAAAGAGGAAGATATCCCTAAGAACACATTTAAGATGAGATTCAGACACTATGAGTTTACAGTTTTACTGTTCAAACTGATTTATTCTTAGAGGAAAGAATAACATGATGGACATTTAAGTTTGTTACTACAATGTCTATGAGAAAAAAAGTTGTACAAGAAGCTATCGAAATGCTCTTTTTACCAAACAAAGATTCATTACTTGGGACATATCATATCTAGTGAAGGTATCATTGTGGATCTAGCGAAAGATGAGGCTATTATGGAATGGCATGCACCGACAAACGTACAATAAGTACACAAATTTATGGGTTTAGTAGGACATTATTGACAATTCGTCGAAGGATTTTCAAATATAGAAAATCCGATCACGAAATTGCAAAATAAAAACAAGAAGTTCATTTGGACAGATAAATGCGCGAAAGAATTTCAACAACTTAAAGAGTTATTGAGGACATCACAATACTGAAAGTCCCTGACATGGACAAGGAATTATTGGTATGCACAGATGCATCCAAGGAAGGTTTATCCATATTTTTGATGCAAGACGGTCTAGTGATCACTTACATTTCAAGGAAGTTGAGAAAGCACGAGGAGAACTACGCAATGCATGACTTGGAGTTAATATAAATTTTATATGCCTTAAAAGTTTGCAGACATTATCTGATTGGACGAAAATTTGAATTAAAGACATATTTTTGTGGATTGCAACATATATTTATGCAGAGTGACCTAAACGCGTGACGAAGGCATTTGTCAGAATTACTTAGTGAATATGATTTTGAGATTACTTACATAAAAGTAACGATGAATAGAGGGGCAGATGCATTGAGTCGAAGACCCCACACATTCTCGGTAATACCTCTTAAGACAAATCTTCAAGAAAATATTCTCTCATTATAGATAGACGATGATTGGTACAAGGAAGTTAAAGAAAATATTATACAAGATACCATGATGGTACCAAAGTTTGGAGGTTATACATTATACAACGAAATATTGTTGAGATATAACAATAGATTTTGTGTACCACCTAACGATGAATTGAGAAATTTGATCTTAAGTAAAGTGCATCGAGCAGTGTACATGGCTCATCCGGGAGTCACGAAGATGAAGGCAGACCTTAAGCCTTTATTCTTCTGGAAGGGAATGAAAGAAGACATTGTTAGTTACATGGAAAGATGTCTAGAATGTCAGCTAGTGAAAGCTGAACATAGACATCCAATAGGATTATTACAGCCACACGTTATTCCAGAATCGAAATGGAGGTCATTTCGATGGACTTTATTGTTTGTTTTCCACTGATGGAAAGGAGACACTATTCGATTTTTGTGGTATTTTACACTCTAGCAAAGAGTGCACACTTTATTCCTGTATGTACGATGTATCATGTGCTATACATAGCTAAAGTCTTTGTCAATGAGATTGTGAGATTACATGGTGTATCAAGAAGGATCATATCCGATCAAGGATCAATGTTTACAAGACGATTTTGGACCAATTTTCAAAAGGCTTCAGGAACACAAATGAACTTTAGTACAACATATCATCCTGAGATAGATGGGAAGACAGAAAGAATGAACCAAATTCTGAAGGATATGTTGTGTATGTTTGTAATGGACCAAGAGAAACTTTGGGAACATTTATTAATGCCAGTAGAGTTTTCATACAAAAATTGTTATCAAAGTACCATCAAGATGACACCATTTGAGTTTCTTTACAGGTGACCGTGTCAAACATTGTTGAGTTGGGATTGACTTGAGGATAGGGTCCAGGTAGGACCAAAAGTGATACAAGAAATGGAAGAACAAATGAAATTGATAAGACAAAGGATTAAAGAAGCGCAAGATCGACATAAGAGTTATGTCAATGCACATCACGTTGACCGTAGTTATGAAGTTGGCGACTGAGTTTTCTTGCGGGTAAAACAACACAAGAGTTCGATCAAGTTTGGAAATGGTACTAAATTCTCTCCTAGTTTTGTAGGACCTTTCGAAGTTGTGTAAAGGAAAGGAACTGTGGCTTATCGACTAGACTTTCTTGATTATTTGAGGCATATGCAAGATGTATTTCAAGTATCTTTTTTGAGACATTATATTAGTCATCCTACACATGTGATTGACATGATTTCTTTGCAAGTGTCGGATGAGGGTGCTCTCATGGCATAGCCAATCTGCATTATGGACCTTGTTGGCTTGCCGAATTGATACTTTTTGCACCCTCCATATCCATTTTTGACCTCTTCATTTGAACTCTTTACTCCATAAACTCATCTATATTTTCACACATATAACCAAATATCCAACAAGTATAGTAAGGTATGGTCATTAGTCAAAATTCTTTAATTTCCTTTTATTTAATGATTAAATGTAATTCTTGGAAGCTCATGAATGATTATATTAGATTTTGCAGCATACTTTGATTTCAACAGCAGATTAAATATTATGGAAGATTTTATACACTCCAGGTGTTGCCATCTTGCTCAAGCAAAACCAAATATTCCAGCTTAACTCTCATTGATGACTCATGTATAATCAATGAGATCTTCATCTCTTGGCACTACGTGCCATAGAGATGAAGATTTGTTATTAGATAATGAGTTTTTTGGGCATGAGAAGTTACTCATTAATTGAAGGAATCATTTACCTTCTGTAAATGGTTGTGTATTGAATAGAAGATAGGCTCTATCACTAGGAAATCAGGATTAGTTATCTAGATCCCGAGCTATAAAAACAATGGAACGAAATGTAATAGGGACGAATATGATATAGAAGAATTGTGACGCCCAACTGTTGGTTCTGAACTTGACAGAAATCGACTCATACAATTTTGTTTTTAGTATTTTAAGATGTTTCTTTAGACTGTAATATGGTTCACTTTCTATTGTTAATATTCTCTTTTACATATCCGTAGCTTAGAATTTAGTTTGCAAGTCATTTTAGGGACTTGTGGGTTTCTTGGAAAGGATTCGCCAAGAAAACCATAAGCCCTTCCTTTGTAATTTTAGCTTTTCTATAGAATAGTTATGTTAATTGTTGCTTCTTGTTTTCATTAAAAGTGAGAATTGTCCTTAAAGTTTAGTAGTTGTAGTTTCTTGTTGTATCGATTTAAAAGGATTATTTTTCTTAGTTTTATAAGTTCAATTCGATTTGCTGTAGCTTTCAATTTTAGTTTAAAGTCATATGTTGCTTCCGAAAATTTAAGTTTCTAAATGGAATAGACTTAGTTGTATTTTCCTTTTAAAATTAGAGCATCTTACCCTGTTTTCTGTAATGTTATATAGTTTTCTGTTACTGGGTTTAGTTTCCGAGTCACATTAAAATAGATAAGTTTTTAATTAGGTAGATGTTTTAAATCAAAATTACTTTTGAAGATAGTTTTAAGAAGTATTTCGGTTCCATAATTAGTATAGAACTTAGATTTGTATGCTTCATAGAATTTAGATATTTAGTATTAGAATTTTGAATATTGAATAGAATTAATGAATCTGAAATCTTTGCATCAAAGTAGTTTGAATGATTTTTAGATTAGAGAAGTAAATTAGATTAGGATAGGCTCTAGTCCTGCACATACAATGTTTTTGTCTCAAAGTTTACCTCCCTGGGTTGACAATTTATGGAGGCTATTTGTAGTAATATAATTAGCTAAACATTTTGGCGCCGTTGCCGGGGAGGCACTAAAAAGGACTGGAGATTAAATTTTATGAGAATTTGTTTCAAATGTGTTAGTTTAATGATTTCATATTATTATATTTCTTTCATTCCTGATTATCTTGCATAGGTAGTACTGTTTGAATACTAGGACAGTTGCACCAACACCACTTAATTTTAATTTAGTTCCTTGCTTTAGAGTTATTTACATTTCTTTAAAAAGAATTTTGCAAATAAGTTAAATTAGCTTTAAAATTCAAAGTTTCAAAACATTTAGGTGTTGTAAGAACCTTGTTACTAATCCACCTGTGGAGCAGGACAATTGAACCAGAACAAGTTTAGAGATGTTCAAAAACTTGTTGAGCAGAGAAGTGATTATTACTACAAGGAGTTTTCATAATCCTTGTCACAACATCAGATCCATATCTGAAGATGAATCCATCTTTCAAAGAGAGAAACAATTCAATAAGTGTCCTCAACCTGAAGACCTAGACCTGTTCATTTATGCTTCCTCATTTGATGAAGGAGCTCAAGAATTATGGGAAGGAGCTGAGGAAGAAGAACAACTAGAACCCAAAATTGCAGAATTTATTGCTTGCTTGGGACCAGAGGAAGAATATCAGCTTGGCTTAAAAAGCCTAGCAAATCAAGGATATATTAAAGTATGGACTGACACAGTTTATCAACTCCAGCCTTTTACTTTTCAACAATTTTTGAAATCAAGATCATATGAGGAGTTGGTTCTTTATATCTGGACATGTGTTCATAAACACTGTGTGAACAATCATGATCTAGAAATCCTGATTCGTAGGTGGTTACACTGGAAGTATGCATACACTTGAAAGAATATTCTTCTTTCCAGTAGAATAGGGTAGCATAAGAAATAAAATATAGGAATAAAATTAAAGATAAAAATAAGCTCTACTGTGAAAACCAGTTTATCTGACACAGTTTAGCAGGGGTTTAGTTAGAAAACCAGGTGACTGGCTAGCTAGACTCTGTAATAAAGTTTGTTGGTGCCTACTTCATTTATTCAAAATCATGTTTGATAGGTGCTCAGCTGGATGATGGAAGATTCATTAAGGCTTTCCTTCCAACAAGTTTCAACCCATTGACTCCATATCATTTTCTGGGTTTGAAACTTGAGACATTTTTCAGATACCTTGGAGCCTGCATGCCTCAATGGCAGGTATCCTTGTCATTTGTTAAGGAAATAAATTAATGTTTCTTGGAAAAAGAATTCTACAGTTCATTCGACTTCAACAAATCTATTCATGACTATTTGAATGTATCTAGTGCCTTGATTCCCATTGACATCAAAGGTGGGACATCTCGCACTGGTTAACAACTTTCCTTATTGGTTGGTAATCCAATGACTTCTACCTATGTTCGACATCAACAAAATCTATTCACATAGGTAGACCTGCACAAAAAGGAAGTATTTGGATGAAGACTTTGCAGTTTTGGTACTCATGGACAGTTTCATTAGTTTGCAGTTCTGAAGAACAGTCTATTCTTCTGTTTTATATAATAAATCTAGTAACATTCAGCACAGTAGACAACCTATCAGAAGAGAAATCCGAGGTCTTGGAGCAGCACAATCTTTGGAGCAAAGCAAAAACAGTAAATTATATTCTGTTACAGAAATCTCATTCTGCTACAGTACCTGCAACATGCAGCAGAAGCCTGACAGTTCAAAGTATTTATGAAAAATTTGATCCCTCTTTACTGAGCACATTTTTCGACTTATTCTTTGAGGAAACTTTCATGCAAGTGATCTGGTTATGGTACATGGTGATTTTTTTTCGATTATGGATTATTCATGATGATGATGATATGGTGTGACTTACTGTTTTCGATATATATGTATTGACAGATGATCTTGATGAGTTTACTTGAGTGTGTAGGACACGTGACAAGTTATGGATGATGTCAGCATCAATGGACCTCCTTGGACTCCAGATTGAGTTAGGGAGTGGATTGTATCTTTCTTGATTATTTCATTTTACACATATGTGACATATGGATGATTTAGTATGATTATGTATATGTATCAGTGACATTTTTTTGTCAATGGATGCATGATAATATGACTCACATAAGGAGTAAAGGGGCCATGCACAAAAATCCACACATTGAGGGAGAGGTGTGGCAGAGTCTCTGTCATAGCCTACTAGCACTCCATCCATGGCTCAAATTGTAGGTTAACAATTACCTAGTTCGAGAGGTCCACGATGTCACGAGGGAAGACTGAGAAATTTGCTCACGAATATTTCTAAGGGGAGTGAAATAAGGTGGAGTCATTATTCCTTAGAATCCCTTAGTTTCTCACTAGGTCGCCCGACTGGAGTGTTGACTCCAAGGGTTGGACAAACTACCAAAACCAGTCAAAGGAGTGTGGAACCCTTGGAGCATGGAGCTATGTCTTGAAGGGCATGTCACGTAATTAAAACTTTAGTCAATAAATCAAGGTGGCCTAGAAAATAGTAAATTGATTAGACCTTGTCGGACTAAAATAATTAACTAAAGAGTGAATCTATTAATTATAAATCCCAATAAAAAGTCAAAGCCCAATTCTAAGACTGAGCCTAAGTCTAAGTTAGTTAGGGGACTAAATTAAATATTAAATAAATTTAAAGAATAGATATAAATCAAATCAAGGAAAAATATGAATATAAATCTAAAGAATGCATAAATTGCACATGTGTGCATGAAATTAATAATTTGGATTTTTAATTTAGAAGAATTAATAATATGAGATAATAGGAGTACACTTGGAAAAGAATGTTGAGTCAACCTACCAACAGTCTAACTAGAAGAAGAATCCTAAGAAAACTCTAACTAAGATCTAGTTAGGAGACACTCATTAAATGAGAATCTAGGGAATAAAGGGACAACTAAGAGAGAAAATAGAAACACATGGGAGGATGTGAGGGAAATTGACTTTTTTAATAAAATAAAATTAGTAATTACTTGTGCAACTTGGGGAAAGAGTGAAAAGTGTGAGGGTGAATAATCCAAATTTATTTAATTAAAAAGTTAATTAATTGTGCATGTGGACATGTGTCCGTGAGGAAACTTCTATAAATCAAATGATGTAGATGGGAAAAAGGGGATCACTTGTTATTGGTAAAGTTGTGCTGCCAAAATCATTTTTGGGAAGTGTGTTTTACTTGTGACAGTTGGGAGACCAAGTTTGAGGATAGAGTGGTAGCTCTCCCTTGTGAGGCAAACTTGGTGCTATAGTATTTCTGGTTTTGTGCTTGGCCTCTTTGCGGCTCGGGGGGATAAGGGGGGAGAAGAGTACCCCTAGCTTTGGTTGGGAGGTACCAGTGAAGTCTTTGTGATTAGCAAGCAGAAGGAAGGAAGGAGTGTCAGTTGTGGAAGAACATATTCAAGTTTCATCTTCGTTGGTTATGGTATTCTTATTTGAGATTTGAAGTTATATTAAGATTTAATTGCATAATATAGCTTTAAAATCTCGCGTAAATTGTATTGTAAATTCTATATTTGAATTGAAAAGTTCCTTGTTAGTCTGCATGAGATCTAGAAAGTAAATTTGGAAATTTTTGTCTTCTAAACTCCTCAAAATGTATAATGGATGCTAGTTGTTATATGAGTATGCAAAGTACAATGTCATGTTCACTGCCATTGATTCTCTTATCAGAAATTAATTAATTTATTTAACTATATAGTCGTGGTTGAGGTTGGTAATGGTGATTGTATTGTATGTAGAGGAGTATGTTTTTTATGTGTTGAGCTTGGGAAAATTCCTTGATAAAAGGGACGACTTCCTTTCCTTGATTTCTATGGCGTAAATTTTATAAAGAATACAAAAATATATGAGTTTAATAAAATAAAATTTGGATTCCTAAGTTGTGTGGAGATTCGGTTTAATTTCCATGCTAATAGTTATGAAACTGTTGG
>ML791735.1:60967-88520 GCA_009831015.1 Picea engelmannii | reverse complement strand
TATATATATATGTGATCGAATTTTTGTTGGTATTGGAGGTTAATATTCATTTTATTTTCAATTGGATATTCTAATTTAAAATAAATTCTCCAAACTTTGCTACTGTGTTTGAGTGCGATTTGAACTAGACCATCCTTCTCTTATTGATTTTCTTCAATTCTTAGTTATTTATACATACTTTGAATTGCATCTTACCTGTTTGCCTTTGGTGGGAATTTTGTGAGGACATTGTTTTTGGATTTAATTCCGGTGCATGATTTGACATCATATTAGTAATGCAATCGGTTATTACACTAGTGAAATTTTGATTTACCACATTATGTTCAAATCCGAACCTAAGTTGGTTCAAGAAGATGAAAGGCGACGTGCTATTCATTCGTTTAATGTAAGTCAGTAATTTTTGCTTGGAAAGTTCCGATGGGTAAAGAACTAAACGATTGCACCAACATCCGACCTTAATCACCTCATTTGTAACAAATTCTTATTGTTGTAGTAACATCATGTTCTTTTCTCCTTATGAGCTCCTACCTTGGATGCGATTGGTGCTAGACTAGAGCATTGGGCTTATTTTGTCTAGGTGTCAAATTGTTGCTAGTGGGAAAACCCCCCCTTTATCTACACCAGGGTTCAGAATTTAGGCAGATCGATTAACCGTCTGAAATTCAATTAATTCTTTGTACTACCCCAAACATACCAAAAATCATATGAAGAAAGAAAGGAAAAGGATATCGGGTAACTAGACCTCTAATCCTATGTCTGGTGATGACCTCCTCGCGCTTGGAAGTTCCGTTGACTGCACATCTCCTCCCAGGGATGACTGACATCCAAAGATTGACAAATAGAAAACTACAAGCATGTTATTCCATATAGAAGTTAGGGTTAGATGTTAGAATTTCAAGAATAAATCAATAAAAGTATTCAAGACACCATCATTTGAGACAGGAAAATGTAATTCTTTTATTAATAACACATAGATTATGCCTTTACAATCTAAGTCGACCATCGCTCTATTAACATGGTCTGTGCTCCTCTTCACTGAGCTCCAAGTGCACCTTGTATGAAATTATCCTCTCAACCTTCTAATCTATTATTGGGAAGCGAATGGGCTCTGATGGAGGAAGAAGGAGCTAATGAGAGAATGTTGAGGCAATTCTCAAAAAAGGAAGCAATATCTTGGGCAAGGAGGGGAAGTGAAATCACGTAGAGTTTCATTGTTCTTTGATTAGATGTGAAATGAGACCCCAAAACTCCTTTTATATGAAAAAATGATGGTTATTCAGTTGGGTGATGAGCTATAGCAAGTGGATTAGTTGGAAAACTGCCAATACACCGTCAATTTCAACGAATTCCTTGCAACTTTTTATTTTTTGCAAATTTTGCAAGTATACGTGGGCTGTAATGGTGTAGCATGCATATGTACGCAAGATGTAGTGGTGTGGAAAACATATGTACATAGGAAGTAATGGTGTAGGGCACATATGATGTAGGAGCATCACCAGCAAAGCACAAGCGTGGAAGATAGTTGGGCGCACTAGCGTACATTTTGAAATATTTTGAATTTCAAACTGATCAATGTATTAATGTGATATTTGACAAAACATTTTGAGATATGAATTTATTTAAATATCGGAGGCCTAGCCATCATGTAAGATTGATGGGGGGAATGTATTTTGTTTTATGAATCAGATCGCAGTACAAATTTTGAGCTTGTGCTCTCATCTGTATGACGAAATATTTATTGTAATAATTGCTAAGTAGTTGATAGCATTCAATTCCATTTAGGTAGCATAGATTAGTTGGAGGGAAGAAGTCAAGAGAGTCCCTTTGTATAAATCTTTGTAATGTTGCCTAGTAAGGGTTGTTGATAGTTGTTGTAGCGGCTGAATCTCATGTGTAGATTTCCATTGTAATCCAAAAACTGGGGGATACAGAGAAACACTGCGTGAATGTATGTAAGTTTCAGTTGGATGAATATAACAGAGACATATTTTCCTAAATGTGTGTGGTCATGTGTCTATCTGAATGAATGGTAGAACTTCTATTATTTTTCTCAATTCTCTGTCATTTCTGTTCTTGAATCCATGACTGCATTTGCTTTGTTGAATGTATGAGTCATTGTGAGGAGTAGATAATTTTCAATTGTTTCTTTTCATTGAGAGAGTGAAAGGTGTGCATAGTGTCCACAAGGAGTGCGTCACTGAGTCTATTCCAGACTTGAAAGCTCAGAAGAGTGGAAATTATACATATGCAAGGAGTGCATCGACATTCGCAAGGAGTGCGTGATAGAGTTTTCAGACTCAAATCTCAGCAAGGATAGCGTGATTTAGTCACGAGGGATAGAAGAGGTTGGAGAAGAATCACAAGGAGTGAAAAATCATTCACAGAGGAGTGAGTGTTGACAGAAGTTTGTGGCAAGGTGTGCACAGGACAGGAATTCGACTAAGGGTCGAAGAGATTGTTCAAAGGAAAAAATCAGAGAAGGAAAGCTCATGAGGAAGAGAAACATAAATATTCAAGGGAAAGAGTCCCTGGAGTATTCACTTAGTGTCGGTGAACAAGATCCGTTCTCAGAAGGAGACGAACGATTTCAGACTGTTATATCTAGTAGAGCTACATAAAGGATAGATGTGAAGTGTTTTGATACTTCAGAGTTCAGCAAGTTCGAAAACTTGATGAGAGTAAAGATGTGAGGCCTGTAGTCGTGATTCAATCTCGACCGTTGGTAGTAGAAGACCACGTGGCGACGGATTAAGGAATTTAGAAAATGAAAGTTTAGAGGTTATGGGCAAAAGGCCTAGAGTTTTGCAAGCCACGATCCCGAATGCATAGTGGGGTTGACGAATCTAAGGAGAATCATGGAAGGAGTTTGGAACCTCGGAAGAGAGAGTTTCAGGAAAATTCGAGCGAAGGATTCAAAATATCCCCAAACTCCAAACTGTGAAGAGGTAAACCCACAATCATAGTCGTGGTCACTTGCAGAAGAAACCTATGTGTGTGGGTAGAATAGTTTTGGGTGCCCGCAGGCACCCAAGGAGTCACTCCGAATAAAAAATTCAAACGATTCAAGACTGGGAGGTCAAGCAACCATTTGGAGGGAAGGGGGTTTGCACCAGAGTGGTATCATAGCTAGATACATAATTGACTTCTGTATGGAGAAGGATAAGCATCAACACAATGATGCCTAGGAGACGCGTTGATCCACCTGTAGCTAATAGAGATATGGAGAGAGAAATGAGATAACTACGTGCGAGGCTAGATGCCATGGAAAAATAACAAAGGAGAGCACCTGATGTTGGAGATGTCAGTGAGGTAGAAATAAAAAATTTAGAAGTCAAAGCAGAAGCTGTAGTTGAGGATGCTGCGAAAGAATGCTTGTTGAGAGCGATTTTCAAATTGGGTGCTAGAGTGAAGATTGACATCCCTATGTATGAAGGAAATTTAGACATAGAGGAATTGCTTTATTGGATTTGAGCAATGGAAAAGTATTTCAACTATGAGGATATCGAAGAGGAGAAAAATGTAAGAAATGTTGTCACTAGATTAAAAGGACATGCAATGTTTTGGTGGGATGAACTACAGGTTGAAAAAAGGAGAAAGGGAAAATAAAATATCAAGAGTTGGGATCGAATGGTAGGAAATTTTAAGGCGAAATTCATGCCCAAGGATTACCAGATAAATCTGTTCAAGAGGATGCAAAACCTGAGATAGAGAGGATTGACTGTGAAGGAGTACACATAAGAGTTATATAAGATGAACATTCAAGCTGGATAGAGGGAAAGAGAATAAGAGAAAGTTTCCAGATACATTAATTGCATGAGATATGAAATTCAAGATGAGTTCTGTATGGTGACAGTTAGAATGGTTGAATATGCGTACCAGATGGCACCGAAAGTAGAAGAGAAGTTGGCTAGAAAGGAGAGTTGGCAGAACAGAGGTCGGAGTTTGAACAGAGGCAAGGGAATTGCCCAAGATGAGACACAGAAGCCCAGAGACAAGAAAAAAAACCACATAGTCACTTTGATAGAGGAGGAAGTTAGCAAGGAAGGAAGAGTGGTGGAAAATTTTATTTTCCCATAGGAAGAGGAAGAGGCAAAGGAGGAGAAGTAAGGTGTTATGCCTGCGGAAAAATAGGACATATGTCTTGGGATTGTCTTGAGAGAAAGAAAGGAGGTGAAGCTCACATTTTGGAAGAACATAAGTGAGATGCTGAGGTAGAAGGTGCAGAGGATGGAAGGTCCTTGATGATGAAGAAGGTTCTTTTGAAGCAAGAGCTAGAGACTGAAAAACCAGTACAAAGGAACAACTTGTTCATGACAGCTTGCAAAGCAAAGGACATAGTTTGCAAGGGGATAATTAACAGTGGGAGCATTGACAATTTAGTATCCATGGAGATGGTGGAGAAGCTAGAGCTAGAGACGACTGAACATCCGACGTCGTATAAAGTATCATAGTTGCAGAAAGGTCATCAGGTAACAGTCACTCAACAATGCCTAGTTAATTTCAAAATAGGAGGATATACGGATGATATCTTATGTGATGTAATTCCTATGGATGCCTGTCATGTTTTGTTGGGAAGACCTTGGAAATATGATAGGAATGTTATTCATGATGGGAGGAGAAATACATACACCTTAGAGAAGAGTGGGAGGACACATATTTGTTGTCGATTGAAGAAAAGAAGGCGAAAGAGGAAGCTAGCGCGAGAATACTTCTCATGAGTGGGAAGGAACTCCTGAATGAAGTAAATAAGGAACATGAGATGCATTTTGTTGTAGTGAGGAAACCAAGGGTTATCCTTACCAGTACTTCACTAGAAGATTCGCTTGAGGAAGTTCAAGCGCTACTAGAGATATTTGTTGATATTATAGTGGATGAGTTACCAAACTCATTGCCACCTATCAAAAGCATCAATCATCACATAGACTTGATACTAGGAGTAAGTCTGTCAAATAAATCCACGTACAAATTGACGCCTCAAGAGAATGAGGAAGTGAAGAGATAGGATCAAGATCTGTTGGAAAAAGGATTGGTCAGAGAAATGTTGAGTCCATGTGCAGTACCAACTATATTAAGTCCAAAGAAGGATGGAGGATGGATAATGTGTACGGACTCGAGAGCCATAAACAAAATCACCATCCAATACAAATTTCCATTGCCGAGGATCGATGACTTGATGGATTGCCTGAGTGAAGCCAACTATTTTTCAAAAATATATTTGAAAAGTGGATATCACTAGATCAGGATGAGAGAAGGTGATGAGTGGAAAACAACATTCAAGACAAATGAGGGGTTATATGAATGGCTTGTTATGCCATTTGTCTTAACGAACGCCCCAAGTACTTTTATGAGGTCGATGAATGAAGTATTAAATGATTTTATTGGTAAGCTTGTGATTGTGTATCTAGATGATATAATGGTGTTAGCAAGAGTAAGGAGGAACACTTGAGACATTTGGCATTGGTGATGAGGAGTCTGTAGCAAGAGAAGTTGTTAATTAACTTGAAAAAGTCCTCTTTCTTGAAGACAAAGCTCATATATTTGGGTTTTGTGATTTCTTCAAACGAGTTGAAGATGGATACTGAAAAGGTGGAAGCGATCAAAGAATGGACGTCACCAAGGAATATCTTTGAGGTAAGAAGCTTCCATGGGTTAGCAAGTTTTTATTGGAAGTTCATCAGGAATTTTAGTGGGATTAGTGATCAGATGATGGATACAGTAAAGAAAAGACAGAAGTATTTCAAATGGACAGAAGAGGCTGAGAGGAGCTTCAACATATTGAAGGAGAAGATAATTGAACGACTGATTCTGGTTTTGTCGGATTTTGGAAAGACGTTCCATGTAAGATGTGATGCGAGTGGAGTTGCAATTGGAGCGGTCTTAAGCCAGGATAACAAACCTGTTGCATATTTCAATGAGAAGCTGAATGAAGCTAAACATAAGTACTCCACATATGAAAAAGAGTTATACGCCATAATCCAAGCATTGAAGAAATGGAGACATTATCTCATACCAAAGGATTTTGTTTTATATAGCGATAATCATGCTTTTCAATTCATAACCAGACAGGAGTAGTTAAACCAGAAACATGCTAAGTGGATAGAGTTTATGCAAAATTGCACTTTTGTCATTAAACATATTTCTGGAAATGCTAACAAGGTTGCTGATGCATTGAGCAGGAGATTTTTAATTCTGCAGGAATTTCAGGTCAAGACCTTGGGGTTTGATCACCTTAAGGAAATGTATCACAGTGATCCAGATTTTGGAGAAGCATATGAATCATGTGAAAATCCTTTGCTCTGAGACAGAATCCCGTGAGCCGAATATCTGATTTAGGATGGGTTTTTTTTCAAGGGATGCCAATGGTGTATACCAAGATGCTCGATGAGGGAGAATTTGTTGATGGAAAAGCATAGCGGAGGTCTAGACAGACACTTCGGCCATGATAAAAAATTTGTTCAAATATCCAGTTCATATTATTGGCTAGGTATGAGAGCAGCGGTAAAGAAATTTGTGAACAATTGAAATATTTGTCAGTATGCCAAGGGGAAGAAACAAAACACTGGACTATATCAACCATTGCCTATTCTAGAGAGGCCTTGGGATGCAATAAGCATGGATTTTGTGTTGGGATTTCCAAGGACACAAAGAGGAAGTGATTCCATATTTGTGGTGGTGGACATATTTTCGAAGACCAGTGATGCAACGCATGTTGCAAACTTGTTTTTCAAAGAGATTGTGAGACTCCATGGATTTCCTAGGAGTATAGTTTCAGACAGGGATACCAAGTTTGTTGGTCATTTTTGGAGGAAGTTATGGAAAATGTTGGAGACAGATCTATATTTTAGTTCTGTATATCATCCTTAAAAAGATGGACAGACCGAGGTGGTGAATATAAGCCTAGGATATTTGTTGAGGAGTTTGGTCACATCAGATTCTAGCACAAGCCGAGTTTTCATATAATGACTCAGTGAACATAAGCACTGGGAAAATTCCATTTCAAATAGTGTATGGAATGAACCCGAGAGGAGTTTCAAAGTTAATGGATCTGAAGCAAAGTGAGTTTATAAGCACGAGAGCCAAAGAATTCACTACAGATACGCAGGAACTTCACAATCAGATCAAGGGGCAGTTGAAGAAGAGAAACAATGAGTACAAACGTAGATCTGATCAACACAAGAGAAAGCTTGAATTTGAAGTTGGAGATCAAGTTCTAGCACATCTGAGGAAAGAAATATTCCCGAGGGGAACATATAATAAGATGAAGTTGAAAAATATAGGGCCATGTAAAATCTTGAGAAGATTTGGTGAGAATTCTTATGAGTTAGAGTTGCCAGAATATGTGGGTATATCACCCATATTCAAAATTACAGACCTGTATCTTTACAGGGAGGAAAAAACCAAAAGAGCAGAAGATCAAAGAAAGATCCAGTAGGAGAAACATATGCCTTTAGCAGAGAAGCCACATATGGAAAATATCATGGATCAAAGGGTTAGTAAGAAGACCAGAAAGAAGAAGTATTTTGAATACTTGGTGAAATGGAAAGGAAGACCAACAGAGGATTCCAGCTAGGTTAATGAAGCAGAGATCCATAAGCGTGGAAGGTTGGTGCAGGAGCTCATGGATAGGAGTCCATGAATTTTTCAACCAAGGGAGTATGATGCAGGAGCATCGCTAGCAAAGCACAAGCATGGAAGACAACTCAGTGCACTAGTACACATTTTGAAATAATTTGAATTTCAAAATGACCATTATATTAATGTGATATCTGAAAAAACCTTTTGAGTTATGAATTTCTTTAAATATTGTAGGCCGAGCCATCACGTAAGATTGATGGGGGGAATGCATTTTGTTTTATGAATCGAATCACAGTATAGATTTGGAGCTTGCGCTCTCATCTGTTTGACGAAATATTTATTATAATAACTTCTTAGTAGTTGATATCATTTAATTCCATTTAGGTAGCGTAGGGTAGTTGGAGGGAAGAACTCAAGAGAGTCCCTTTGTATAAAGCTTTGTAATATTACCCAATAAGGGTTGTTGATAGTTGTTGTAGCAACTCAATCTCATGTGTAGATTTCCATTGTAATCCAAGAACTGGGGGACACAGAGAACCACTGCATGAATGTATGTAAGTTTCAGTTGGATGAATACAACATAGACATATTGTCCTAAATGTGTGTGGTCATGTGTCTATCTGAATGAATGGTAGAACTTCTGTTATTTTTCTCAATTCTCTGTTATTTATGTTCTTGAATCCATGACTACATTTTCTTTGTTGAATGTATGAGTCATTGTGAGGAGTAGATAAGTTTCAATTGTTTATTTTCATTGAGCGAGTCCAAGGTGTGCATAGTGTCTGCAAGGAGTGCGTGACTCAGTCTATTCTAGACTCAAAAGCTTAGAAGAGATAATGGAACTTATACGTATGCAAGGAGTGCATCGACATCCGTAAGGAGTGTTGTACAGATTTTTCAGACTCAAAGCTCAGGAAGGATAGTGTGATTCAATCACGAGGGATAGAAGTGGTTGGAGAACAGTCACAAGGAGTGTGAAATCATTCACATAGGAGTGAGTGTGGATGGAAGTTTGTTGCAAGGTGTGCACAGGACAGGAATTCAACTAAGGGTCGAAGAGATTGTTCAAAGGAAAAAATTAGAGAAGGAAAGCTCAAGAGGAAGAGCAACAAAACTCTTCAAGGGAAGAAGTCCCTAGAGTATTCACTGAGTGTCTGTGAACAAGATCCATTCTCAGAAGGCAACAAATGATTTTAGACTCTTAGATTTGGTAGAGCTACATGGAGGATAGCTGTGAAGTGTTTCGATACTTCGGAGTTGGGAAAGTTTGAGAAATTGACGAGAGTAAATTCGCGAGGCCTGTAGTCATGATTCAATCCTGACCATTGGCAGTAGAAGAGCACGTTGTGACAGATTGAGGAATTTGAAAACCGAAATTTCAGAGGTTGTGGGCATAAGGCCTAGAGTTTTAGAAATAGAGAGCCCAAACCCATAGTGGGGTCAGTGAATCTAACGAGATGCATGGTAGTTGTTCAGAACCTCGGAAAAGATAATTTTAGGAAAATTCAAGGGAAGGATGTAGAATATCCCCGAAGTTCGAACCGTGAAGAGGTAAACCCATGGTCATAGATGTGGTCACTTGCAGAAGAAAGTTATGTGTGTGGGTAGAATAGTTATGGGTGCCCGCAAGGACCCAAGGAGTCGCTCTGAATTAGAAATTCAAACGATCCAAGACTGGGAGGTCAAGCAACCCTTTGAAGGGTAGGGGGTTTGCACCATCGTAGATCTTCTTAAAATTGTTTTTTTAAGAAGAGAAACTCAATAGTGCTTTGGAAAAAAATGAAAGTAAGATGGCCAAGGCCATGTATGCATGTGTAGAAAAATTTAGGGTTATAAAAAATGCCCCCTAATGTGTGAGGTTAGAAGAGCATATGATGGATGAAATACATTACAGTGTCTTCACCAATGTACCATCCATCTTCAAGAGGTGCCATCTGCAAAATAAAAATTGTCTCTCTGAGGCAGGCATACCCATGCTCGGGATCAAATAAATCATGGATGCCAGTCAAATACACTATAGATCCATGTCATATAAATATAGAAAGTGTATCCATGAGAAATACATAGCGGATCTACATCTCAAAATCAAAAGATATACAAATATAGTATCCACCTTCAAGAATCTAGTGACGCCCGATGGATGGAGATGAGGAATTCCTAGCTCGAGAAACAACTTCAAGATCTTCAAAAATTAGGTAGGAGTATAATGGGAGTGCATAACTCACTACCCTAAGGTCTTCGACGACTCATCAAGAATATGCAAGAAGATCTCTATGATTAGGCAGAGAACTTCACCGATTTTGAAATAGGACTTGACTAGACTCTTTGGATGGTCGACTCATGAGGTCAAGAGACAAATTGTAGAAAGGGTGACTCAGGTTGGGTGAAACTTCCCTTGGACAAAATCACGAAAGATGATCAGAATCATGCAACATGACATTGACATAAGTTCATGATGCAGGAGGCAAAACAAACTTTCCATGTGTTTCGAAGAGTAACCAAATGGAGGAGAACATATCTCTATGTAGCGAGAACAACTTCCTAAGGTCATACTAGATCCCAATTCTTGACGAACAAACAGAAGGATGTGATTTATCAAAGGGCGACTCTTTGTGCTTCCAAAAAAGAATACATATTTCCCATCCCCTCTTTTTGGGATATTTTTTTTCGTCTTTTTCAATTTTTAAAGATCTTGAAAAATAATAGAAGAATGATACATTACAAAGGAGGGACGAGTGTCGCAAGCAAGAATACTATTTATAGGCGCAAGGAACACACTAATGCTCAGAGAAAGGAGACATGTGCAGGAAAAGGACACTCAAGGAAAATTCCTCCATGGGTCAAGGTGTCAGGTCGCAGAGGGAAAGTGCTACAAGGCTTGCATATAAGGCATGATTCAAAGGTTCAAATGAGAGAAACATGGAGCCAGAATTAGGCCAAAGAGGAAAAAATACAAATGCGATGAAACAAGACACATTGAAACCCCTTCAATGTAATTTTAACGATCCTAGAGAAGGTAAGCTCACTAGTTTTTTCACGTTTAGAGAGTCTGAAAAAATGTAAAAGAAGACTCCAAGGAGTACCTTTTTTAGAGATAGTCTAGTCGGTTTGAAAAAGGGGTAAACTGGCATCGAAAAGATGTCTATTCAAAACCATTTTAATGAGTGTGACAAAGACAAGATCACTCGACAATATTTTCAATTTTAAGGAGTCTGAAAAGAGATTAACTATGGACTCACAACCTTTTTTTGAATTTAGTCCCCTTAGCCTGAAAAAGTATAAAAGTTACTGAGGAGAACTCTCTCGGCGAGATGAATATCCCGAGGTGTACCTTTTTCCTCTATAATCTACAGGCTGGAAAAAGGGGTAAACTCATGCCAGTAGATGTTCTTCTGGACCAATTTAAAGAGTGTGAAGGAACAAGGTCACTCGACAATCTTTTCAATTTTAGGGAGTCTGAAAAGAGCTTAACTATGGACTCTGTGGGGGCTCCTTTTTCGTAAGTAATCTCCGAGGCCCAAAAAAGGTGATAAACCAAAACCAAGGAGAATGTTCCTTTTTTCATAAATTTAGTCCCTCATTCCAGAAAATGGTTAAACTTACGCATGAGAGTAATATTCTAGCGAACTACAGTTCCTAGAGCATACCTTTATTCGTAAAATTGACCGTCCAGACCGAAAAAGGGGTAAAATACCGCTGGACAGACATGCCTTGAAATTTGAGTTTAGCGAGCATGAAGGGCAACATGATCGCTTGACAATATTTTCATGTTTAGAGAGTCTAGAAAGGGCTTAAAGAAGACTCTAGAGGGATACTTTTCTTAGTTGATCCAGATAAGATCGAAAATCATAAATACAGTCTTGTCGGATGTTGTTTTCATATTTCAAGGCGAGCTTGAAAGACAACAAAGCGTCCTCATTTTGGGAGTCTCGAGGGTGAGTCCAAGAATTATGGTGCATCAGACGAATGAGGATCATTCTCATAATCATGATAGTACTAACAAGGACTCTTGAGCCTATAGTCATTACAGACAGTATGGACACCAAAATGCAACAAGGATCTATCTAGGGAATCCATGTAAAGGTAGGCTCTACCACCTAATCAAGACACTTCTAGAGAAACAATGAAGGTTATGTGTTGCACTTCGGTGGGATTGATCCTATGGAAAACTGGAAAAGACAACGATATGAAGAAAGTGGATGGGAAATCCTAACTTATATGAAAAAATTTGGAAAAAACGACTTTTACCAAAGGACACTTAAAGTGACCCATCCCCAATAAGGTTACCAAACCAAAAGGAAAAGTGTATCATAACATCCAATAAGAAACTCAGGAACGGAACCAAATGATTTCCAAGCCAGGAAAAATGACAAAGGGGGTCAAAAAAGTGGCAAAAAGGGCCAAAAATTTCTATAAATAGAAGTTGTCAGCTCATTTTCACCATTACATTTTGAAAATTGACCAAAAGGAGAAAAAATCCCCTTTTCTAAAGAAGTTGATTCTAGGAGATTCAGTGGACGAAATGAACTTCCTCTCGGACCACATAAGTACAAATGTACCCCCCTTGCATTTCAATTCTTAATTTATGCATTTCTTTTTGTTTTTGAGGCGGCACGCTCTCCTAAAACGAGATGCCCTTTGTGTACACGGGTTGTCCAAGGAAACCCGCATATGTGCTCAGGCAGAAAAAATGTTTCCCACGTACATACATGACTGTGTCCAAAACAACCCACGTACACCCTCAAAAGCTTGGAAAAAAATTCAAATGCAAGAGATAACTCCCTTTTATTTTCCATGGAACATGATGTATGTCCATTGGAGGGAGAGGGAACATGAAGGCATTGATGCATTGGTCGAAGAGGATCATGTTTCCATTGCTACATTGAAACAATGTGGTCTATGGAAGTTCTTCCGATGTTTGTTTATGAGGGCACAACCCAGGCTACTAAATTCCCTGGTTGACTACTGACATCCAGATGCAGAGGCCTTTATGATAGAGGGACATTTGTTGACTCCAACAACTGAAGATATCTACTTCCTAATTGGCCTCTTGAGGAGAGGGGAACCAATCAATCTGCAGACTTTTCCCATTGGGCCTTCTAACATCGAGGACTACATTCAGATGTATTGCGAGGTTGGCACTGAGAAGGTAGGTTCTCAGGTGCCAATTCACAAGATCATGAGTTTGTCTCTGAGAGTGATATTGTTACTTATTTGGTGGATTACTGGATCCGTGGCCCTTTAGTGCCACATGCATGAAGAGACAACTGACAGAGTGTCGGCTACGCAGCAACAAAATTTTTGGGATGGCACTATTATTTGCTCATTCTTCTTCTTCGAGAGTGCACAACTTGAGTCCTAGGGAGACTGTGTGAGGGCATGTGGCCTCCTTCCCAGTAGTATGCAAATGTGAATCATTGCTGCAATGACAGGGGGGAGGGAGGACCATAGAGGCCTTCAACGACATATTTTTTGACTTGTGGGAATGGAAGATTCCAATGATAGAGGAATACGACTATGCTAGAATCAACTTTTCCAGGGATCGGTACGTGCCCATGCCTCCCGGAGAGGAGAGAGGAGAGATAGGTAACATGTTTTTTAAAGTTGTTTAATTTTTTAATTGTTTTTGTATATATCATTTTTATGTGTGTATTAGAGTAGTGAATTTCATGTATCTTTTATGTACATATGTGGGACCAGTGCGCCCGATAGACTTCGCAAGGAATCAAAGACATCCTCAACCAGAGGCGGGACTAACAACGGTCGGTGGACCAACATCTGCAGGGGGACCTCCAGCCAGAGAGGCTGAGAGAATTTTGAGGCGGGTGGAGCGCAACCTCACCGCGCTCACTCGTAAAATACCTATGGCCGAGATCAAGGATCTCTCACCTTCTATGCATCCTCATGTAGTGGGGGTGCCACAGACTTGGGTCAAACTCTTCTGGCATTTAGTCAATGCCATCATTCACTATGGCAGGTCCAATAGGCCTCGAGCTTAGATAGGATATACTTTTATGTGCCGAGGGAACCATTGTATATTTTTTGAGGGCATAAGCCCAACGATGTATAGAGAACCTTGTTTTTTGAGGCATTCACACCCACCTATGTATTCGTGACACTTTTGATATATATATTTACATCTTTATTCGTCTTCTGGATCACATTTTTTACAAATGTATGTACATGTGCATGTGTGTGCAATATGCCAATCTAATACTTGATTAGCTAGAATGTCTGTCATATGATTAAATCTCTTAGGAACATGGATATATGTAATGTAAACAAAGTAACATTCTAAGAGACTTACCCTAAGTAAACGTTGGTGCAAAGTAGGATCATAAACGCGGTAAACTCCATTTAATTGTGACACAACCAACTGAGCATCTAAGTAGACTCGGAGGTGAGAAATGCCATGCGACAAATCATCCTGAAGCAACTCTATCACTGTGTTGTACTCAGTGACATTGTTTGTGGTGTCACCTAGAAAAATACCTCTGGAAGATAGCCACTGGCCTCCAAGTGTGAAAATCGCCCAAGCTACGTGATGCAGGAGCATCGTTGGTGAGCACGTGGAGAAGGACCACTCAACGCTTGGGAATATTTTTGGAATCTCAATGCTGGAAATCATGACGAATATTTTGAAGCACGTCTGAACGCTATGACGGGGATAATATTTTGAAGCACGCCGAGCGATCGCGAGTGAAGTGGGATTTTCCCACTCCTTCTCTCGAGTATGAATGAACTAAGATAGTTGTTAGGTTAGGTTTTTGGAGTAGAAAATTAGTCCAGGGGGGGGACTCTAAGAGCCCTCTGAGATAAATAGAGGTTTTGTACACCCAAATGAGGCTGGATGCAAGTTAGGAGGAGATTTTTTAGTTTTTAGTTTTATTGTTTTGATTATAGTTGTAGCCATTTTCACTTTTGAATATAATACAGGAAGATTGACCCAATGCATGGTGTGAACATTGTTTGCAATTATTTGTTATTGTGTTTCATGAATGAATGAAAGAATTTTGTTATCGTTCAATGGAACTGTGAATGTTATGATAAGTTTCAACTATTTCTCTTCTATTGAAGTGGTGCAAGGTTTGCACACAGAACACAAGGAGTGCGTTGACGGGATTTGTTTCAGTTTCGAAGCTCAGAAGAGATAACACAAAACTTTCCCTTTACAAGGAGTGTAAAGAGATTGGTGCTAGGTGTGCACAATATTATGCAAGAATTCAAACCTTGCGTAAATATCTGGTGCAAGGAGTGCACAGATCCGAGATTCGACTAGGTGTCGAAGGGACTTTACAAGAAGTCGAAGAACCGGGAGAGGAGAAGGCCAGGAGGGAGAGAGGAAATTCTCTTTGAGAAATCCTTCGGATCTGAGTTATCAAAAATTCCTGAAATGTAAGGAGTGCGCGAGAAGTCGAAGTCTTCACGAGACCAAGCTCAGGAGGAATAACACTTTTCATAAGTGTTAAGGAGGTCCAAGAGTCAGACTCGCAGGAGGAGCAAAGGTCAGAAACCTTTGAAGACTTAGAAAATTTTATAAGTTAGGAAATATCAGAAGCTCAGGAGGAGGAGCAACGTTGGGCATTGGATCATAGCGCCAGGATCAACAACTGTTTGAGTCAAGAAAATATACATGATCTTTAATGCTTCGTATACACTAGAGAAAGGACCCACAAAGATTTGAGACTTGAAAATTTCGAAGTCCAAAGTTCTGGACTTCCGAAGTGAAATATTCGTCGTTTGATCATATGAAGCAGACTGAGCCATCAGATACCATGATCTCAAGAGGGAGAGAGTTTGAACTTTGAGATTCCCAAAGTGTGAAGTGTCATAGAGCCTGAGCTCATTTGGACCGTTAGATCCAAAGGGGTACATGTTAGAAGATATCGAGCTCTCGGAAATTTTTCATGGGATTTTCAGTTGAGAACTGAGATCGCCAAACCCCGAAGGCCTGAAGACCCGAAGTGAATCTAAGCCATCGGATCTGGAGGAGACGTGGAAAATATTTGAGAACTCCAGGTGAAGTCCTGAAATGATCTATAGTCATCTTATTTCATGGGAGACGTGGCGTGAATCCGTGCACTCTAGGTAAAGACCCGAAGTAAACCTCATTCATTGATCCGAGGAGGACACGCATCAGAGGACTATATCCTCCAGATAAAAGTCATTGGAGAAGGGGTGAAGTTTGAGATTTGAAATCTATAGAGTTCATAGACCTGGAGGAAACCTCGACCATTGATCGAGAAGAGGTTTGTAGGACTGTTGATATGAGTTGAAAGGTAAAACACCCAAGGGGGAAGCTAGAAAGTTGAGCGGAAAAGACAGGTGTCTACAAATATCCAGCTCCAGGAGATTGGAGTACGAAAGAAAGCGAGGTTTGAGATTCCAAAACCCCGAAGTCCAAAATTGTGAAGGAGATCGCAACCATTGATTGAAAGGGGATAGATATGGTCTGTGGATTGAGAAGGGAAGATATGAATCGCTAGTTTAGACAACACCATCAATATCATGAGATCTACGGTCTTCTCGCATTGCGGGGACAAGAGTTGCGTGGACTTTAAAATATTGAAGGTGGGCCACAATCCATATCGTGGTTTCACCAAGAAGACACGTGGAGGCACGAGGAGAATTACAGGCCCAAAATTAGTTTGAATTCAAACCACTTGTGGCCGTGCCTGCAATAGCGTGGTCATAGTCCAAGGTCACATCAGAGGAGGGGTTGATAGAAAAGGCACCAATTCCCAATACTCTAAGATTTCATAGAGTGTGAAGGGGAAGGTCATGGGTGTCGTGAAGCCTGCACAAGGAGCCAAGGGGACCTATGTTTAACACAAAATGAGGCCAATAAGGTTTCAAAGAGACACCCGACTCTAGAATCGAAGATCCTTACTGGGATGTCATGCATCCCTTAGGAGAGAAGGGGGTCTACACCAAGTGGTATCAAAGAAAAAGTTTTTCTTGTAGACGACAGGAAAAGGAGAGGAAACAAAAAGAACTCGAAGTTGTACTCTGTGTGTGTGAAAGATAGTCAACACAATTCCACCAAGGAGACAAGTGGAACCACCTTTGGCCAATTGAGCTGTAGAAAGGGAGATGCGAGAACTTTGTGCAAGATTAGAGGCGATGGAGGCAGTGCAGAGACGAGCACCTGAAAATGGAGATGTCAGTGATGCAGAGAGCGAAGAAGATGTTGGTGAGAATGTTGTATAAGAAGCTGCAGGAGAGAATGTTGTCGAAGAACGCTTGTTGAGAGCAGTTTCCAGATTGGGAGGCAGAGCCAAGATAGAGGTCCCAATGTATGAAGGAAATTTAGACGCTGAAGAGTTGCTGGATTGGATAAGATCCATGGACAAACACTTCAAATATGAAGATGTCGATGAAGAGAAAAGAGTGAAATAGGTTGTCACTAGGATAAAAGGACATGAAACACTATGGTGGAGTGAACTGTAGGCTGAGAGAAGAAGCAAAGGAAAACATAAGATAAATAATTGGGAAAGAATGGTAGCCAAGATGAAGGCTAAATTCATGCCCAAATATTATCAAATCAATTTGTTCAGGAAGATGAAGAACCTAATATAGAAAGGGACGACAGTTAAGGAGTACACATAGGAGTTCTACAAACTGAACATCAGAACTAGACAAAGGGAGAGAGATGAAGAAATTTTTTCCAGATATATAAATGGACTGAGATATGAAATCCAGGATGAGCTCAACATGATGTGAGTAAGGATAGTAGAGGATGGTTAATAGTTTTCACTGAAAGCAGAGGAGAAGTTGGCCAGAAAACAAAGCCAGCGAGGAAGAGGTAAAATCCCAGCCCCAAACAAAAGAAAGGGAGTTACCCATGACAAGGCACATAAGTCTAAGGATGAGGCTGAGAAACCACACAGTCACTCATAAATAGGAGGAAGTTCCCAAGGAAGACAAGGTGGTGGAAGAATTTATTCTAGAGGGAGAGGAAGAAGAAGAGGAGGAGAAGTAAGATGTTATGGCTATGGAAAGACATGGCACATGTCTTGGGATTGTCCCAAGAAAAATAAAGAAGGAGGAGGAGAATCTCACATTTCAGAAGCACATAGAGGGAATGTTGAAGCAGAAGGAGAAGAGGATGGAAGATCCCTGATGCTAAGGAAGGTCCTCTTAAAACCAGAGACAGAAGTTGAAAATCCAGTGTAGAGGAACAGTCTCTTCAGAACAACTTGCAAGACTAAGGACAAAGTATGCAAGGTGATAATTTACAGTGGGAGAACTAATGACTTAGATAGGAGGATATAGAGATGAAATTCTATGTTATGTAATTCCCATGGATGTATGCCATATTTTGTTGGGAAGACCATGGAAATTTGACAGGAATTTCATCCATGATGGGAGGAAAAATACATACACCTTGGAGAAGAATGGTAAAACACACATGTTGTTGCCAATAGAGGAGAATAAAGTGAAAGAGGAATCCAACACAAGCATACTTCTAATGAGTGGGAAGGAACTCCTGAAAGAAGCCAAGAAAGAACATGAGATGTTGTTTGTTGTGGTGAGGAAACCTAGAGTTATCCTTACAAGCACATCAGTGGATGATTTTCCTAAAGAAGTTCAGGAATTGCTGGATAATTTTGCTGACATAGTGGTGGATGAAATGCCTAACTCATTGCCACCCATCATAAGTATCAACCACCATATTGACTTGATACTAGGAGAAAGTTTGCTAAACAAAGAAGCATACATATTGACACCTCGAGAGAATGAGGAAGTGAAGAACCAAGTCCAATAATTGTTAGAGAATGGTTTTGTTAGAGAAATATTGAGTCCATGCAAAGTACCAACTGTGTTGAGTCCAAATAAGGATGGAGGATGGAGAATGTGAACAAACTCAAGAGACATTAACAATATCACCATCATGTATAAATTTCCTTTATCAAGAATGGATGATTTGATGGAATGTTTAAGAGGAGAAAATTTATTTTCTAAAATAGATTTGAAAAGTGGATATTGCTAGATTAGAATGAGAGAAGGTGATGAGTGGAAAATATCCTTTAAGACAAACGAAGGTTTGTATGAGTGGCTTGTTATTCCATTTGGTTTAACAAATTCCCCGAGTACTTTTATGAGGTTGATGAATGAAATACTGAAATATTTCATTGGCAAGTTTGTGGTCGTATATCTGGATGATATATTGATCTTTAGCAGGACTAAAGGGGATAACTTGAGACTCCTGACACTAGTGACGAGGAGACCGCAACAGGAGAAGATGTTGATAAATATTAAGAAGACCTCTTTTATGAAGACCAAACTCATTTACTTGGGTTTTTTGATCTCTTCAAATTAACTAAAGATGGATCTAGAGAAGGTGAAAGCAATCAAAGAATGGTCATCACCAAGGAGCATGTTTGAGGTAAGGATCTTCCATGGGTTAGCTAGTTTCTATAGGAAGTTCATCAGAGACTTCAGTGGAATTTGTGCACCAATGATGGATACAGTGAAGAAGAAGCACAAGTATTTTAAATGGACAGAGGAGGCCGAGAGGAGATTCAATATACTGAAGGAGAAAATAACAAAACGACCAATTCCGGTCTTGCCAAATTTTGGAAATACATTTCAGGTGAGATGTGATGCAAATGGAGTTACAATTGGAGTAGTTTTGAGCTAGGATAATAGACCTATTACATATTTCAGTGAGAAGTTGAATGAGACCAAGAGAAAATACTCCAATTATGACAAGGAGTTGTATGCCATAAATCAAGCCTTGAAGAAGTGGAGACACTACCTTTTCCCATAGGAATTTGTCTTGTATAGTGACAATCACGCTTTACAACTCATAACCAGATAGGAAAAATTGAATCAAAGGCATGCAAAATGGGTTGATTTTATGCAAAATTTTACTTTTTTCATAAAACATATTGTCGGGAATGCTAACAAGGTTATTGATGCATTAAGCAGGAGATGTTTGATTCTGCAGGAATTTCAGGTGAAGACCTTGGGGTTTGAACACCTTAAGGATATGTATTGTGATTATACAGATTTCAAGGAAGCATATGAAGCTTGTGCGAACCCTGTGCTGAGAGACAGAAGCCAATGGACAGAGTACATGATTCAATAGGGACTGTTGTTCAAGGGAATTCAATTGTGCATACCAAAATTCTCAATGAGCGATAACCTTTTGAAGTAAAAGCATAGTGGGGGATTGGCTAGAAATTTTGGCCATGATAAAACATTTGCACAATTGAGAATTTCATACTATTGGCCAGGTATGAGAAAAAAGGTGATAAAGTTTGTGAACAGATGTAAAATATGCCAACATGCAAAAGGAAAAAGATAGAACACTGGATTGTATCAACCATTGCCAATACCAGAGAGGCCTTGGGATGCAATAAGCATGGATTTTGTGTTGGGACTGCCAAGAACGTAAAGAGGATTTGATTCCATATTTGTGGTGGTGGATAGATTTTCAAATATGGAACACTTTATCCCATGCCAGAAGACCAGTGATGCAACACATGTTGCAAATCTGTTATTCAAGGAAGTTATGAGACTTCATGGCCTACCCAGAAGCATTGTCTCGGACAGGGACACGAAATTTGTTGGTCACTTTTGGAGAACACTGTGGAAGAAGTTGGGGATAGATTTGTCCTTCAGTTCAACTTATCATGTTTATATAGGTGGATAGACTTAGGTGGTAAGAAAATGTTTGGGAAATTTATTGAGGAGTTTGGTCACTGAGCATCATAATCAGTGGGATCAGATTCTTCCACAGGAAGAATTTGCATACAATGAGTCACCAAACAAGAGATCTGGAAAGAGCCCATTCCAAATATTGTATGGAATGCAACCCAGGGGAGTATCTGAGTTGAGAGACTTGGAACAGAGTGAGATCAGGAGTGTTGGAGAAGAAGATTTTGCTGCAGAAATGAAGAAGCTCCATAGCTAGATCATAGGACAGTTGTAGAGTTCTAATCAAGAGTACAAGAACAGAGCTGATCAACATTGCAGATAACTTCAATTTGAAGTAGGAGATTAAGTTCTAGCACACCTCAAGGAAAAAAGGTTCCGTAGGGGAGCATATAACAAGTTAAAGATGAAGAAGATAGGACCATGTAAGATCTTGAGGAAGTTTGATGCAAACACCTATGATATTGACCTGCTAGATGATGTGGGCATATCACCCATATTCAACGTTTGATACCTGTATCCTTATAGGAAATGTGACATAGAGGGATTAAAAGATCAAGATAAGATTTGGTGGGAGAAACAAATACCTATAACAAAAAAACCACAAATGGAGAAGATTGTTGATCATAGGATTGACAAGAATACCAAAAGGAAGACCTATTTTGAATATCTGGTCAAGTGGAAGGGACACCCAATAGAATATGCCAGTTGGGAAAATGAAGCTGATATCTAGAAGCATGGAAATTCAGTGCAGGAGCTCATGGACATGAGTCCATGAATTTTTTTCAAGGGGAGTATGATGCAGGAGCATCGTTGGCGAGCATGCAGAGCAGGACCACTCAACGCATGGGAATATTTTCAGAATCTCAACGCTGGAAATCACAACAAATATTTTGAAGCACGTCTGAACGTTGCGTTGGGGAAAATATTTTGAAGCATGCCGAGAAATCGTGAGCGAAGTGGGCGTTTTCCACTCCTACTCTGGAGTATGACTGAACTAATATAGTCGTTAGGTTAGGTTTTTGGAGTAGACAAGTAGTCGGGGGGGAATCCTAAGAGACCTATGAGATAAATAGAGGTTTTGTACACCCAAATGAGGGTGCCTTCAAGTTAGTAGGAGATTTATGAGTTTTCAGTTTTATTGTTTTGATTATAGTTCTAGACATTTTCAATTTTGAATATAATAGAGGAATATTGACCGAATGCATGGTGTGAACATTGTTTTAAATTCTTTGTTATTGTCTTTCATGAATGAATAAATGAATGAATTTTGTTATGGGTCGATGGAATTGTGAATGTTAGGATAAGTTTCAATTTTTTCTCTTCTATTGAAGTGGTGCAAGGTGTGCACATAGAACACAAGGAATGCGTTGATGGGATTTGTTTCGGTTTCGAAGCTCAGAAGAGATATCATAGAAATTTCCCTTTTCAAGGAGTGTAAAGAGAATGATGCTAGGCGTGCACAGTTTTTCACAAGAATTCAAACCTTGCATAAAGATCTAGTGCAAGGAGTGCATAGATCCGAGATTTGACTAAGTGTCAAAGGGACTTTGCAAGAAGTTGAAAAACCAAGAGAGGAGAATGCTAGGAGGGCGAGAGGAAATTCTCTTCGAGAAATCCTTCGGATCTGAGTTATCGAAAATCCCTGAAACGCAAGGAGTGCGTGGGAAGTCAAAGTATTCACGAGACCAAGATAAGGAGGAATAACACTTTTCATAAGTGTTAACGAGGTCCAAGAGTCAGACTCGCAGGAGGAGAAAAGGTTGGAAACCTTTGAAGACTTAGAAAATTTTCTAAGTTAGGAAAGATCAGAAGCTTAGGGTGAGGAGCGACGTTATTCATTGGATCACAGTGCCAATATCAATAGCCGTCTGATTCAAGACAAGATACGTGAGCTTTAACGCTTTGTATACACTGGAGAAAGGACCCACAAATATTTGAGACTTGAAACTTTCGAATTCCGGAGTTCCAGACTTCCAAAGTAAAATCTTTGTCGTTTGATCATGTGAAGCAGACTGAGCCATCAGATACCGTGAGATCAAGAGAGAGAGAGAGATTTTGAAATTTGAGATTCCTAAAGTGTGAAGTGCTAGAGAGCCGTAGCTTATCTGGACCGTTAGACCCAGAGGGGTACGTGTGAGTAGATCACGATATCTAGGAAATTTTTCGTGGGATTTTCAGTTGAGAACTGAGATCGTCGAACCATGAAGACCCGAAGACCATAAGTGAATTTGATCCATCGGATCTGGAGGAGACGTGGCGAAGATATGAGAACTCCGCGTAAAGTCCCGAAGTGATCTGTAGTCATTTGATTTCAGGGGATACGTGGCATAAATCCGTGCACTCTGGGTAAAGACCCAAAGTAAAACTTAGTCGTTGATCCGAGGAGGACACATGTCAAAGGACTATAGCCTCAGGATAAACGTCATAGGAGAAAGGGTGAAGTTTGAGATTTGAAATCTCTGAAGTCCGGAGACCCGAAGGAAACCTAGACCTTTGATCGAGAAGAGGGTCACAGGACCATTGATCTGAGTTGAAAGGTCAAAAACCAAAGGGGGAAGATGGAATGTTGAGCGGGAAAGACAAGTGTCTGCATATCACCGGCTCTAGGAGACTGGAGTACGAAATAAAGAGAGGTTTTAGATTCCAAATCCCCAGAGTCTAGAATTGCGAAGGAGATTGCAACCATTGATTGAAAGGGGATATATCTGGTCCATGGATTGAGAAGGGTAGATATGAATCGTCAGTTTAGACAACACCATCAAGATCATGATATCAATGGTCTTCTCGCATTGTAGGGATAGGAGTTGTGTGGACTTTAAAATATAGAAGATGGGTTGCAATCCATACCATTGTTTCGCCAGGAAGACACTTGGAGGCTCAAGGAGAATTGCGGGCCCAAAAGTAGTTTGAATTCAAACCTCTTGTGGTCTTTCCCGTAATCGCGTGGTCATAGTCCAAGGTCACATCAAAGGAGGGGATGAGAGAAAAGGCACCAATGCCCTATACTTTGATATTTCGCAGAGTGTGAAGGGGAAGGTCGTGGGTGTCGTGAAGTCTGGATAAGGAGACGAGGGGATCTGTGTTTAACATAGAACGAGGCCAATAAGGTTTCAGAGATCCACCTGAATCCATAATCAAAGATCCTGACCAGGAGGTCGCATAGCCCTTAGGAGAGAAGGGGGTCTGCATCACTACAGAAGCAAGACTCCAGGTGTGTTGGCTAGTGCCATCCATGAACCTAAAGAACACCTCCAATTCACTTGACATCTACCACAGTGAAAAAGAAGACATAAATAACTACACGTCCATAAAACAAAAAGACAAAAACTCAGTAAGAACTATACTTATGTACAAGAAGTCACCCAGGCAACCTATCTAAGAGTAATACTTCTTGAGGCAGAGCCCATTTCTAGGATCCACCAAGGCATTTCCTTCAAAGTCAACCAGACAGTAAGCACCCTTATTTAGGACCTCTTTCACAATGAAAAGTTTGAACCACATGGGTTTGAACTTGCCTTCCCCTAGGGGATATTTATCTTGATCATAGACCAGGACAAGATCGCCTTCAGAGAAAATCTAAGGATGAATGGACTGATTGTACTGACACTTGACTCGTTGTTTATGAGCCTCATTGGCCGAGGCTGCATCATGACACTTCTCATCGAGTTTCTCAATATATAATAGGAGTTCCTCAAGAGGTGAAGTCTCTAACAGTAATTCCACTACCAACTTTAAAGATGGGATCTAACACTAAATATTAAAAACTGCTTCCTTCCCGTATACAAGTTGAAAAGGTGAGAAATCGGTGGCAGTCTTTACAGACGTTCGGTAGGACCACAACGTCGAGTACAACATCAAATTCCAATTTGACTCAACATAATTGATCGTCTGCTAAAGAATAGTCTTGAGAGACTTATTCACAGCTTCAATGTGACCATTCACTTGTGGGTAGTAGGGTGATGAATGTTCTTGCCTCAACCTAAGATTTGATGTTAACTCGGTCATCATTTTGTTTTGGAATTGACTACCATGGTCAGTGATAATCTCTTTCGGGATGTCGAAACTTGCTACTATTTGGTTAAAAATGAAAAGAGTCCTTGTTTCTCCATCATTGTTAAACATTGGCATAGCCTCAACCCACTTTCTTAAGTAGTCTACCACTACGATGATGTAACGATGCCCCCTGGTTGAACTCAGGTGACATGTAGTAAATTCAATCCCTCACTTGGTGAAAGGACCAACAACAATGACATGAAACATGGGAGAAGGATGTGCCTGCATATTTCAAGAGAATATCTGAAATGGCTGGCACTTCTTGACCGCTTCAACGCAATCCTTGATTAACGTAGGCCAAAAGTAACCGACACATAGAATCTTTTGGGTTGTTTCCAACCTAGAAAAATGACCACCACATGCTTTAGTGTGGCGGACATTCAGAACAAGTTCTGCTACTTTGTGTATAAGGAACTAGCGAAGAATGCAATCTACACCTCGATGATACAAAGTGTCATCGAGTATGAGATAGTTTCATGCCTGATGGCGAATTCGTCGATGCTCTTCGCGGGAAGAAGAAGCAAGGAACTTAAAATTCTAGAGATAGAATAATATATCTCCATACCAGGGGTCCGAAGATGAGATTAGAAAAATATTTCCTTTGATAGGTGATTCTTTGGGCGTGTCATCACTAGATTCGACCAAAAGTTATGAAATAATTTCAGCAAAGACCAATGACTTTTTGGATTTCATGGAAACAAAATCCAAGTCAAATTCCTAGAGGATTACAATCCATCTACATATATTTCCACCAATGACCCGTCGTGTCAACACATATTGGAAAGGGTTCACAATGGCAATGACAGTGGTGTTTCAAAGCAGAATGTAATGACATAACCACTAGACAACATGCATTGATACCAACGCAAGCTTCTTAACATGGGAATAGTTGAGTTTCATCCCAAACAAGCCTCGACTTAGGTAATAAATGACATGCTCCTCGATCAGATCATCCTTTTGAACCAATACCATGCCGATGGTCGACTCTGCACCGGCCAAGTACAACAAGAAATCTTTGTTATAATCAGAAGGTCAGAGCAGAGGGGAAAACGCAAGGGAGTGTTTCAACGCTTCAAAAGAGAACCGAGCGACTTCATCCCAACAGAATGGTACTCCTTTTTCAATAGACGCATAAAACCTTTATTTATCTCAGCATAATTTGTGACAAAATGTTGAAGAAAGTTCGATTTCCCCTATAAGATTTGAGGTTGTGGTATTGTGCACAGGGGAGGAATTTGAACTATCGCCTCAACCTTGAGAGGATCGACCATGATCCCTATTTTTGAAAAAATGAAACCTAAGAGATGAATCGACGTCATGCATAAACTGCACTTGTTAGGATTTAAGCGAATCTAATAGTAGTGATATCATTCTAAGATTAGTCAGAGGTGTGTGGGATGATCAAATATCTTGCGAGTGTGTGATGCTAGATCATCAAGATATGCCTTGACTATATGTCTAAGGTCATGGGAAGAAAATGACATGGCCTAATGAAAAGTGGCTCCAACATTCTTCAGGCCAAAAGGCATCTTACGATATGTGAACGTGCCCCAAGGACAAATAAAATTTGTCTTATGCTATTCTTTAGGTTTGATCTGAATCTGGTTATATTCCGACAAACCATCCATGAATGAAAAGACCTCATAGCCTGCACATTCATCAACAATCTGATCGATGAATGGGGTGGGAAAATTATATTTTGGGTAGGCCTTGTTCAAGTCATGGAAGTCCATGCACACGTGAATCATACCATGTTTCTTGTTAACTGGAATGGGGTTTGACACCCAATCCGTCAACTGTACAGGGTAGATAAAACTGACTTTAAGCAGTTTCTCTACTTCAGCCTTAATTGTTGCTGCTTTCCGAGGATTTACCAGACAAAGCTTCTGTCAAACTGGCTTGGTGTCAAGATAAGTCATTATTTCATGTTCGACGATTCTTGGGTCTATTCCTGGGATTTCATCGTAAGACCAGGAAAAAATGTCGTGGAATTCCTTAAATAACTCCATATAAATTCAAATCTCTTCGAGGGAGCAGTCTGATCCGACCAAAACATTCTCTATGACGCCAGGGGTTCTGGAGATATATATAGGGATCATTTCAGTGATACTCTCCACATTACCCTTAGCATAAAATGCATTTGTAGACATGGGATTAATAGGATAAGACCTATTTCCATTCATAGTAAAAAAAAATTCTCTTGCCTCTATTCTCCTTAACTACGGGTAATAGGAGGAAGTAATATCTATGATGGAGATCATCCCAGGGTCTATCTGGACTAGTCAATGCCTCAAGAATCGCCTCGTTTGAGGGAAAGACCAAGTCTAAATAATATGTAGTGGCAAGATAACCTTGATCCCAAATAGGATCTATAACTCGATCTAGCTCTTGTGTGGGAGTCCGATCAGGGTTGGTCGAAGCTTGTTGGACAATGATGTACACAACTTCAACCAAAAATAAGGGCATGGCCATGCCAGCATTCCCTGTCCCTTCTATTGAGGAAAATATATGAAATGATCTTACTCAAGCATTTTCAGATTATGCTTAGCTAAGTCAAAATAGACAGGAATGTCACCCTAGTTTTATAGCCATCAAAAATAAAATACTAACTCACAAGTATCAATTACAAGTGTTTAGGATAGTCTTTTTCACAAATAAAAGCTTGCTGGAAAATGTAGAAATTTTCGATACAAATTAATGTATTCTTGCGATTCTCCTGATCTAACAAGTTCTGCTATTGTTAAATACATAATCTCTTCTACTATTACTTTTGCGGAAGCAATTTAAACCACGATCACAATCATAAGCACAAAGTGAAATATCAATAACACATAACACAATAAGTTTTACCGGGAAAGCTTAAAGCTAAAAAACCCACTATCATATATTATGTATATCATGAATCATGAAACAATCTCATACAAATCTCTAATCCAAGAGCTCTCAGTACAATACAATCGTCTCAAACTGTCATACACAAATTAGCAAATGCATGCACCAATTCCTGTGTTCAGACAACTTGCCTCCTCTACACAAACTCTGCAATCCTAATTCTCACAATGAATCGAATGAATCATTTGCACATGCTCATAAGCATATCCACTGCATGTGTGAAAAAATCACAACTGATATCCAACTGTCCCTTTCACCTGTTATCTCAACTGGTGTCCATTGGAATGACATGCATGTAGTTAACCGTGGCAAGTCTTTAGTTGCATGCGAGTTTAACTGATTGTGAATTAATGAATAGTTAATTCAC
>ML791735.1:13110-56895 GCA_009831015.1 Picea engelmannii | reverse complement strand
TGTAGTTAGAGCTGCCCTCGAGTGCATACTCCAACCTCAAGCCATTGAAATACATTTTGATCTTGAATCAAGTGTCGCACCAAGAAAATCTAGCAAATTTGAATGTTATCCAACCAAAAACTCAACCCCTTCACTTTATCCTTGCCCTGGAAGGTTCGCACCCCTCTTGAGAGCAGCCTGAAGGGAGTTCGCACCCTGCCTGTGAGTAGCCTGCAAACTGTCCTGATTTGCCCTCACCTTGCTATACTGTCCACCTGAGAGAATGTCCTGTTTTTCCCTCCCCCTGCCTGTGTGTAGCCTGAGAGAATGCCCTATTTTGCCCTCACCCTGCCTGTGTGTAGCCTGAGAGGTTCGCACCCTGCTCCACTGTAGCCTGCGAACTTTTATTGAGATGTTCTCACCCTGCTCCACTGTAGCCTGTGAACTTTTCTGAGATGTTCGCACCCTGCCTTTGTCTAGGGTGCGAGAATTTTTGTTTTTGAAAACACCAGAAGATTTGAGTACTGTGTGTTCGCACCCTGCTAGAATGCAATTATGTTCACACCTCACTTCCGTCACTCCGTGGCCTCCGTGGCTCTGATACCATGTAGAAATTTTCGATACAAATTAATGTATTCTTGCGATTCTCCTGATCTAACAAGTTCTGCTATTGTTAAATACAGAATCGCTTCTACTATTACTTTTGTGGAAGCAATTTAAACCACGATCACAATCATAAGCACAAAGTGAAATATCAATAACACATAACACAATAAGTTTTACCGGGAAAGCTTAAAGCTAAAAACCCCACTATCATATATTATGTATATCATGAATCATGAAACAATCTCATACAAAGCTCTAATCCAAGAGCTCTCAGTACAATACAATCGTCTCACACTGTCATACACAAATTAGCAAATGCATGCGCCAATTCCTGTGTTCAGACAGCTTGCCTCCTCTGCACAAACTCTGCAATCCGAATTCTCACAATGAATCGAATGAATCATTTGCACATGCTCATAAGCATATCCACTGCATGTGTGAACAAATCACAACTGATAGCCAACTGTCCCTTTCACCTGTTATCTCAACTGGTGTCCATTGGAATGACATGCATGTAGTTAACCGTGGCAAGTCTTTAGCTGCATGCGAGTTTAACTGATTGTGAATTAATGAATAGTTAATTCACTGAACTCGCATTAATACAACTAAGCTTAACTCACTTAACTACACTTACAATTCTGTTACAATTCCAAATCACTTAGTTATGAATGATATAATAGATTAATATTTATTGTCTAATTTTAATTAAGGGAAAACTAAATTAGACACATGTTTCTTGTTGACTTTTCAACAGAAAATTCATTTTAATATGATTTTCTAAATATAATAGTTGTTGAAAACAAGTGTAAAGACAAAATTAAGACACCAATGTGATAATCAAGACAGATGAGACATAAAGAAATCGTTTATTTCATTCCAATTCACCAAAGAGTCATTTTCTTTACAAAATATCATACAGGAATTTTAGACCAAATTCAAACTTAGACATCCCCAATGGAACATACAAAAGGACCTGTGACAAAACACCAAAACTGAACTCTAAAAAATGGACCAACTTGCCACATATTGCTTCCCACTCGACTTTGCACAATAGCCTTTGTCAGCCATGAAAACTAGTTCACAAACATACAAGTCTACACAGACTATCAAAGATAGATCAACACCTATGAAAAATAAGTGTCTGAATGTTGTTGTCTACAATAAGACCCTACTATCATAAAAGAGAATTAAGCTTTTGATAAATTAAGGAATGAATAAAAATTGAACTATCTCAACATAAACTCAAAGAGCAAACCTTAGTATTCTTCTCCTTCTATATCTCCCTTGTTCCTCCCTTTCCCTTTTTCTTTAAGAAAATTAGAATTGCTTGAAGTAGTTGAACCACCTCATTAGTTAAGTTAACTAAAACTCAACCACTTTTGGCTAAGGGGGAAAGAGTAATAAATCATAATAAGGGTTTTAAATAAATAATAACTAGTAGGTGGGACCCCTTGTGGCTCTCTTTAGTTCTCAACAATCATAACATAACTAGTCAATTAAATAAAATACCCCTCCTTGTGACTCCCATCATCACATCCATATTTGACAACTTATCACAATAATATTTGCAACTATTTCCAAAATATATTACCAACATATCCAAAAACAAGCTATACGGAAATCTGAATTCAATTGTCATCAACAAATAAAAACTTAAAATCCATACTTTCTAGTTTGTGAGGCAATCTTTCCCTTGTTGATGCTATCATATTTTAGTCCTTCTGAACCTGCCTTAGGCTGAGTAGAATATTTAAGCCTCATCTCGCTGATCATATGAGAGCAATCGTCCTTCCAATGCATGTGGGAGGACATAGATTTATCAGAATTATTTGAAGATGCGGAAGGGGAAATATTGGCTTTCTCTTTGATAGGGGCATAGTAGGCCTTGGTTTTCATCCTTTTATTTGAATAGCTCATTACTGTATGCATAATTGATTAGAAAATAGTTCCTTTAACAACCATGCATGACAACTCTTTAAAAATATGAAATAGAGTTTGGCTCAACAACATATCAGACTCATGCAATCCAATCCATATAAATTTTTTAACTGTTATTAATGAGAACGGGGTGAACAAAAGGTCCTGGGATATGCGAGGGGTTTGCATTTAGTGAAAAATGATAAAATGAAGGGGAAAATAACACGATTACTGCTCAAAGAAAACAAACAATCAACTGTAATGCAGACCAAAGAAAACATCACTGTGATCCAACCAAGAAAATGTAACTTCCAACTACTTCAATACATAATTCTCCTTGAATGTAATCAATTTTAGAGTTCAGGGAGTGAAAAATGAATGTGGGAAGGCGATGGGGTTGTACTTAGTGAAAAGCAAAATAATGGTGGGGAAAGAGAGCGGGTATTTTTCATAAATTAATTAAGTAGTCCGTAAAACCATTCTGTAAAAGGAAATACACCAACCAAATGACCACTATAACCCAAAAAAACAACTATTGTGTATAGTCCAAACAAATCTGTGCATTAACTTGCCCTTGTCTGTAATCAAATATTTAACACAGTGTCATCAAACAAGATGGTAGGCATTCCACAAAATCTTGTAGGGGAGCTCTGTTCATCTCACTTATCCATTTAATATTTTAAAACAATTCCCAAATACATAACCAGTCACTTATTTCCACTTTGTTCAACATCAAAATCAACCACTGCTCACGAATTATTTCAATCATCAAATACAATTCAAAAGTCGTTCTCAATTCTATCTTTTAATAATTAAATTGAAATGAGGTTATGCTGTCACAGCATTTGTGCCTACCACTATTAAAAAGCATGGTATTCATTTAACATACATAGTGGACAGTCAACACCATAATATATATTTGAATTGCAATGATCCCAACTTTCCATTTAAACACACGGAAAACAATCACCACTTCAACGTAGGCTATGATGTGGGATACACAACACCCTTTGACCAAACACAAGTGTATTTATGTGACTACACAGGTCCAATTTTATTTTACTCTAAACACTCAAAATGCTGGGCTATCCATCAAATACAACGAGGCAACAACAACAGACCTGATTTCACAACACAAATCGATCAAAATGCAACAAAACCATATTTAAAATCCCATGACCCTCTCTGATGGCACGATCAAATAATAAAAACATACACAGTGGATGAAAATTCCATAATCATCATGATTTCAATAACCCATTTAGGAATTAAGAAAACACAGCCACAGTAATCGTTAACTCATGTTGTAGGAACGCCACACACACCATGCATCACACGTGGGGCATCAATGTGCATTAATCAATTGTAAAATAATGCCTAGTTAACATTTCAATCATCCCAATACAAAAAACAGTGACTGTGTATCAACCCCATTCTTCAATCAACCAATTTCAATGCTGAACTTATCAATATGATTGTCATAATAACCAATTGCAATGACTATAACCAAAACCCACTGTCAGGATAATCAACAGACACGAGTCGACAATAAAACATTATCGACAATGAATTTCCAACTCATAACCATCTACCATGTATCCAACATGACATAAAGGATTTCCTTTATAAAAAATGAGTTGTAAATAATCAAGGATTTCCCCTGTGGACCAACATAAGGAGACATGGAATCGAATCCCGACACCAGGTGAAAACCTCTGAGACCCATGGTGCATGCACAAGATATACCACAAATGTCTTCATAGACATGGTGAAAATCCCCGTGATAGAGGATATTATGAACAGAGGGGCACAAATCCATTTTGATTTTGTAACGACACCTAGAAAATGCAAGGTATAACCCTCGTGGCCTTCCCAATCAACCCAAGAATGATGAGACAAGACAAGCTCGAGAAATAAGAGTCACATTAAGAAATCCCTTTGGCAAACAATCATCACAACCCCATACACGACATTAGTGACATGAACAAATTCATACCCAAGTGAAGAAAAGCGCAGTGACACAAAGCGTTCCAAAAACCTAGTAAACCCCATAACGACAAATGATCGGGTATGGCGATATGAATGCGTGGAGGCAGTTGTCTAGTCTAGACCAAATGAAACCCTCCACCAAACCAACAAGGATGACAAATATCCTTTATGGATTCTAACACTTAGAACGACCCAATACACTATAACTTCATACATCATTGCGATGAAAACCCACACCAATCATCCATAAAAATATCACCAAAATACATAGTTGCCAGACTTTAAAGAAAACACGAACCCATACATATTGATCCACTATCTATTTCATAACCAGAGCAAATTCATGGATGGCCAAAAGACATACCTGCAACCAAAAGCACCTTAAAAACGCGAATTGGCTGAGTAGTTCCTCCTCTGCTTGAAAGTCGGAGCCTAACCACAACAAACTCAGTTGAAACAATATTCTGACTAGGGTGGTGGCCAGTGGAAGGAGTAGGAGTGATGTGCAGTAAATGCACGTCACCTCCATGCTCAAACTCATTCAATTCCTTAGTATGCGCTAACCACTAATCCATTAATTTTCCCAATTGAACCATGCATTGAAATAAACTTCCCTTAATTGCCAAGAGCGCCACCCACATATTACCATTTTCAACTAAGCAGTAATGTATAACAACTCTATTTCCATATAACTCAATAAATCACATAGCTATTATTTGTTATCTAGTATTTACAATAATCATTTTAATGCATATAGTGTAAAATGTTAGTATAAACCATTTCCTTCCTTTCGGATTTTTTTATTTATATTGCTTTATTTCTTTTCAATTGCTCTTTGTTTGTCATTACTAACATGTGCCTTTTGTAGGTATCAAATTAATGAATCCAGGAACATATAATAATGACAACAATAGATATCATAAGACATCATGGCATTCGAGTCTAAAGCAAGAGAACAAACATGTATTATCCCTCATCCATCTGTCGTGAATAGGATCAACATCGATCATCAATCATTCTCAATCCTATAAGTAGTGTCTAACAATAGTAAAACATCAAATAAGACCCAGATTTGATCCTCCAACCTACAAGGGGGTCCCACCTACTAATATATATATATATATATATACTATTAGCTTATAGTTAATAGGATTTAGTAATACTTTGCGGGTGAAATCCTCTTGTGATTTTAATCATCAAAAAACTGGCGACTCCACAGGAAAATTGGTTTTCAACAGATTTAAAACTCAGAACTCATGGTTTCCCATACCAGAATAGTAAATGTATAAGATATAACCAAAATAATTATGCAACTGGCGGAAGTGAGCGGATTTAATGGAAAAATGACTAGGAATTTGGGAATAACTCATGAAAAATGTTAAGTATGAAGGGGTTTATCCCTATATGCATAATCATTCAACCAGAGTGGGTTATTTCTCCAAGGGGAAAAATTAATGGACCTACTCTTTTATTTTTCAAATGGATGAAGAAATGGAAAGAAGAAGCATGAGATAACCAATATCTTTATAAGACAATAGTGAAAGCAGATAACAAATCCAAGTGTATTCAGGGGAAACATCATAACAACTGTGTAAGATTGATTATTATTGACTAACAATATCTTGCAGGAGTGTCACTATGGAAGAACTGATCCAACATCTTATTCTCGGCCAAAATCAATTAAAATATGGCAAGGCAATAGAAATCCTAATAGAATAAAATTGCATAAAAATAAAATAGCAGAAATAAAGTGACAAAAAAGTAAAAGCAGTAGGAGATGCTTAAACAAAAAACATAATTCAATTGTTGTAAACAGAAAAGGAAAAAGAGAAAACTAAAAGCAGAGCTAGACTACGAAAATACAGAAAATCCAAACAACTTTAGATCTTTTCAGGTTGGTTCCACATAATGCTTCAAGTGAGAATCGTTAGGGTTGTAGGAAAACAATCGCTCTTGTAAATATTTTAGAATGTAATAATTGGTACCTAAGACAAAATCAATCTTGAAAGGACCCAACCAAGATTTATGAAATTTTGAATGTCTTCCCCTATCAGTGTGAGCTAAATCCCATAGAAAAAAAAATTCATTGACCTTAAACTTGACAGTCTTGACACTCTTGTTGAAATACTTGTTAACAATTTGTTGTCTCCTTTTAATGTTATCCAAAGAAAACATCCTTTTCTCTTCCAAATATAGTAGCGTGTTTATCCTTTGTGAAACATCTAAAGAATGTAATTCTTCGATCTGTAGCATTAACCTTAAGGAAGAAATTTCTAACTCAGTTGGTAGGAGGGATTCTTGATCATAAACAAGCTGGAAAGGAGTGCAACCAGTGCTTACCTTTGTGGTAGTTCAATCTTCCTAGAGGGCTTAAGTGAGGAGAGTGTGACATTGACAAGGCTTGTCTTCGATGAGCCTTTTGACGATTCTTACCATATTTTTGTTGGTAGACTCAACCTGCCCATTTCCTTGGGGATAATGAGATGACGAGGTGAAATGTTTAACCCCCAATTTAGCTAAACATTGAGTCATCTTAGTAGAAATGAAAGCGGGACCATTGTCTGTAATAATTTCCAATGGAAGACCAAATCTGGAAAAAATATTATTTTCAAGGAAAGAAATTACCTAATCATCTATGGAATGCTTAAGTGGGACAACTAGCTTCAGCCTATTTTGTAAAATAGTCTGTGGTTGTCAAAATAAAAACTTTTCCAACTGAAGAAGGAGGATTAATAGGACCAATGAAATCCAATCCCCACTTTGAAAAAGGAAAGTCTGGTAGGACAGGTTGTAATGGCATGGCTGAAAGGTGTTTTTTACTAGAAAATTTTTGGCACTTGTCACGAGATCTCAAAAAAACATAGGAGTCATGAAATATTGAAGGCCAATAGTATCCTTTTCTAATAATCTTGAAAGAATTGGTTTTTGTAGAAAAATGACCTCCTACATGAATGCCAAAACTTGAAGAACCATGAGCTTCTTGCAACAGTTTCCGTGCATCTTCATTGTTTACACAGCGAAGCAACGCACCATCAACAGATCTTCAAAATAAGAAGTCTCCTATAATGACGTATCTTGCATATTCAAGACATAGTCTTCTCCTTTGATGATTGTCTAAGTTGTCTGGACATCTTTGGTTCTGTAAATAATAAACCAAATTCTTGTACTAGGGATGTTCAGACACAGGGAGGATCTAATCATCAATGTAAAAGAGAGTTGAAAGGGAACTATCTTCTTCATCAATTTGTTCACCATTCTCAGCATGCTAAGCTTAGTGAAGGGATAGGTCACATCCCTTGAGAGTGGTAGAAGTCACGATATTCAAATCATGCTCCTGGATCTTGGCAAGCCAATGCGCAAGCTTTCCTGAAAGATAAGTCTGTGAGAGAAAAAACTTGACAGTAGGTAAAGGGACCTTTACCAACGTATGCTTACCTAAGATAAAGTGGATAAACTTTTCAACAACTTTAACAAGAGCGAAAGCAAGTTTCTCAATAAAAGAATATTTAAATTCATCATCAGGAAAAATTTGAGTCATGTAATCCACTGGTTTTTCATTTCCTTGGTCATCATTTTTCATGAGAACAGGAGAAATTGCCTCCTTGGTGGCATTAGTATATATTGTGAATTCCTTCTCAAAATCCGGCTTCGCCAAAACTGGTGCGAAACTGATCTCTTTCTTGATCCCTTCAAAATAATTTTCGACATCATCTGTCCAAGAAAAATAATGATCTTGCTTAAGCAGATTATGAATTGGGTTGACCATCACATCAAAATATGGAACAAACCTACGGACAAAGTTAATAACCCCCATAAAATATTGAACCTCCTTTTTGGAAGTGGGAGTAGGCAGATTAAGGATAGCAACAATCCTTTTAGGATCAATGCTTATTCATGAATCAGAGATGATGTGTCCAAGGAGCTTTCCCTCGGTAACGCCAAAAATGGACTTGGAAGGGTTTAGAGAAATGCCAAATTTCCTACATAGCATGAGAACTTTTCTCAGATGACCAAAGTGATCTGATAAGATTTTAGAGTACACCATTAAGTCATCAAGGTAGATATGAAAGATATTACCGATCAAATCGTCAAAATCTAATTTCATAACTCTTTGAAAGGTGGAACCTTCATTAGATAAGACAAAAGGCATACATTCATAAGAAAAAGTATCCGAATGAGTAATAAAGGTGGTTTTATATTTTTCTTCCCTTTTTACTTTGATTTGGTTGTAACCAGAAAAACCGTCAAGTAAGGACATCATTTGTGACCCTGCAACTTGCTGCAAAATCAGTTCCATGTTAGGGAGAGGGAAGTGATCTTTTATACTAGATCAATTTAATGTGCGAAAATCAACACATAATCTGATCTGACCAATTGTTTTCTTAACATGAACCCAATTTGAAACCCATTCATAATACTTGACCGAAAATGTGATCCTAGCCTTCAAGAGTTTCTCCAACTCCTTTTGAATAGTTGCTTCTAGCGAGGGGTTGATAGGTCTTTGTTTTTTCATGACTTCTTTTACGCCTTCCTTAATGGGGATGGCATGTTGTATAATACCAGGATCAAAACCACGAAGATACTCATAAGACCAAGAAAAAACATCTTGAAATTCACCAAGCAACTTGGCAAACTTCACTTTCTCTTCATCTGAACATTTATCACCTATTTTAACATTCTTTGGAGTCCCAGGTTTCCCAATGTTCAAGGAGATGGTTTCACCCACCTTCCTATTCGACTCCTCTTCTTTCTATTTTTCCTTGTTGCCTACATCGCTCGAAGAAACTGAACTCTCTAGAGGAGTCAAGCCTTTAGGAATATTGTTATCTTCTATGGATATAATCTCGTTAGGTTTAAAAGGTTCATTTTGAATAAAATCACAAATGCTTTCATCGTTAGGGAAGACCTGGAAAGATTCTATATTGTCTGGGGTATGTGGTCGATATAAATATTGAAAAGTATAATCAAGTCTATTTGGCAGAAGTTTCCAATTAGGAGAGGCTTCAAAAAAATATAACCGACCAACCATTGAGTTTAACTCCCTCTTAACATGAGTGATGTTGAAAGATAAAAGGTTTGATATAAGAGCCCAAACAGTTTGGGTGTATCGTTTCATTAACTTGTTGCTAGGAGAGTAAATTTTACGTACAAGATTCACAACAAGTTTAGAATCCCCAAAAACTGAAAGGTGGCCACAACCAATATTATAGGCATTCTCAATGTCTAATAATAAAGCTTCAAATTCCGTGACATTGTTAGTGCAAGCGAACTCCAACCTGTAAGAAAATTTATGGATTTTTCCTATAGGAGAAATCAATATAATGCCAACTCTATTACTTTGTTAGAGCATGAACCATCAAAGTGCATGTGCCACTTACCATAATGTAAATCGATTTGTTCCATGGGAATGTTATCCTCCTCGAAAAAGATGGAATATACTCCTAGGTCCTCTTCGATATAGTTTACGTTAGGCTGTGGGACACTCTCTATGTAAGGTGATATTCTTCCTTCTCTAAGGACTATAATGTTTTTTTCATTTCGAGGAATGGATAAATTTGTTCCGTCGAGTGAGAGGTATCCACCCATTAAGGCTTTCCAATCTCTTCCTAAGATGATTGAGTAATTTCTTACTGGAATATCAATTACTTGAATGTTGAGGGTTGTCTTTATTTTAGGATGAACACACAAAACTAAGGTCACATCTTTAATTACACCTATGGTCTTTTGTTGTACACTATTATAGGAGAGCATGCTTCTGGAATTTTCATTTGTATAGGAGAAGCCTAGCTCTTCCATAATAATCTTCAACATCACACTTGGGCTAGAACCACCATCAATAAGGCAACAATGGAAAATCTTATTCATAATATTTAGAGAAATATAAAAAGGGGTATTTTTTATAGGATATCTGAAGTTATGTACACCTACTTTATTTACAGAAGAATCCTCTTTGTTTACCTCCTCAGAAATATTGTCTACAACGAAATCTTTTCCTTCCATGAATTGTTTCAGATGCATTTGTTGTTCAGGGATGGCAACCATGTCCAAAAGGGTTGCATCTTCTTTGAGGTTGTCCAACTGGTTCAAGATATTGTATTTGGAAGAGGGGAAAGGATAATTTGTTCCTTGATTGTTAGGAACCTTATGAACCTGAACAGTAGTAGCAGGTGAGGATGGTCTTGGGATAGCAGAATTGCAGGGAGTATCAAATTTTCCCTTGGGAGAATAGTCTTTGTTTCTAGTGTTGATGGCCATGACGTCTTATGGCTCTGCAAAATCTAGGAAAACTATAGTAGCTTCTGGTCTCTTACTAAAGATATTATCTCAGGCACTCTTCTTTACCTCACATGTGGTTTCCTCGTGGTGTTCCTTGCAGAAGTTACACCAACTTCGAGGCAATATAGCTTTAGGCTGAAAATTATTTTCAACTAGATTTGTAAAGGGGGGTGTAGAAGAGGATGAAGCTCTAGGGGTGAGAGGGGAGACAGTTCCCTTCTGCTCATACACAATCATATGGTTTTTCATGTCTTGTACTATCTGTAAAAGGGAGAACATGTCTGTTTGTCTAACGATTCTCCCTGGGGAAGACCAGTTCTTTCAAGTTGTTCTTCATACTCTGAACAAGCATGCAGATCTTAATCGAGATTATAAATGGATTTTTCCTTGAGCCTATGATGGTAGGGGGAAGGTAATGCATTGTAGTAATGCATGAAAGCGGCTTGGTTTTGAGGTTGAATAATTTCTGGGATTTGATTGTATAACTTGGTGAAACACAAGTTGATCGACTTTATGGTCTCACCATCCATATAGGTAACATTGTTATACTCCCATAACTTCTCGGCTAGGCTTTTAGATTTCCCATAAGTGGATTTGAACCAATATATTAACTCCTCCCAAGTACACAAAATCTTAGGAGGAAGGTCAAAGAAGTCGACCGCAACCTTTTCTTCCAAGGAATTTATGAATAAGTGAATGCAAGTATCATTGTCATTAGCTCCTATGTTATGAAAAGCATTAGAAAATTCCACCAGGTGTTCAGTTGTAGTGATCGTGTTATTTCCTGACAACCTAGGAATATTCTCTTTAAATTTAGGAAGTGGATGAGTAACAGGTGCTAAGTTAAGAGTAGAGGACACATGCCACAGTGTGGTTGTGGCGTCTTCTTCAGACTGAAGAATCCCATACTTTTTAATGACTTTGATGGGATTTGTGGTAGATTGGATAGGGATATGGTGGCTATATAAGATACCAATCATTGATGAAGATGAATATTGAAAGGATAAAGCACTTCGAGTGCCACTAGAGCCACCACTAGATGCCATCTTGTGGATGATAGATGAGGGAAAGAAATATGAACTAGATGAATCAGACAAATTTCTCCTTAGAGCACTTTGTTGGGAAGATAACACAGCGTTCCTTCTTCCTATTTCAGAAATATTATTGATTTTAGGTGATAAGCCTCTTCTACTTCTAGAGCATGAGAGTATAAGGACATGAAAGAAAGGCCAAAACTGAAGAAACAAGAAGGTCACTACTAATAATTTCTAGGATGTCTACTTGTAGCCACCAATCGTTCTTGAGCACTAATATCTCATTCAATTGCTTCCCATGAATGAATAAGCTTAGCACATGTATTGGCAGTGTCTAAAATGGTATTAAACAAGTTCAAAGCAATGCTAGTATGATCTTGAAGACTGAGCTCAATATTGGGCTGCCTTGCAACAGGCACAATCATTAAGAAATAAAACAATAAAACAATTAATATTGGAAAAATATATGTATCGATGAAAATCGAGTATAAAAATTAACCAGAGAGATATCAAAGATCTCCCCAGTATGGTTGCCAAAATAAATGTTGAGGAAAAGATATGAAATGATCTTACTCAAGCATTTTCAGATTCTTCTTGGCTAAAGAAAAATGGATGGGAACGTCACCCTAGGTTTAAAGCCATCAAAAATAAAATCCCAACTCACAAATATCAGTTACAAGTGCTTATGCTAGTCTATTTCACAAACAAAAGCTTGCTAGAAAATTCATTTTAATATGATTTTTTGAATATAATAGTTGTTGAAAACAAGTGTAAAGATAGAAGTAAGACACCAAGATGATAATCAAGACAGATGAGACATAAAGAAATCCTTTATTTCATTCCAATTCACCAAAGAGTCATTTTCTTTACAAAATCTCATACAGAAATTTCGGACCAAAGTCAAAATTAGACATCCCCGATGCAACATACAAAAGGACCACTGACAAAAAAAAAATGAACTCTAAAAACTGGATCATCTTGCCACAGATTGCTTCCCACTCGAATCTGCACAATATCCTTTCCCAGTCATGAAAAATAATTGACAAACAGACAAGTCTTCACAGACTATCGAAGATAGATTGACACCTATGAAAAACAAGTGTTTGAATGATGTAATTTAGCTCTGAATGTTGTTGTCTACAATAAGACCCTGCTATCATAAAAGAGAATTAGGCTTGTGATAAATTAAGGAATGAATGAAAACTAAACTATCTCAACATAAACTCAAAGAGAAAACCTTAGTATGCTTCTCCTTCTATATCTCCCTTATTCCTCCCTTTCCCTTTTTCTTTAAGCAAATTAGAATTGGTTGAATTAGTTGAACCACCTCATTAGTTAAGTTAAATAAAAATCAACCACTTTTAGTTAAGGGGGAAAGAGTAATAAATCATAATAAGGGTTTTAAATAAATAATAACTAGTAGGTGGGACCCCTTGTGACTCCCTTTAATTCTCAAAAATCATAACATAACTAGTCAATTAAACAAAACACTCCTCCTTGTGAATCCCATCATCACATCCATATTTGACAATTTATCTCAATAATATTTGCAACTATTTCCAAAATATATTACCAACATATCCAAAAACAAGCTATACGAAAATCTGAAGTCAACTGTCATCAACAAATAAAAACTTAAAATCCATATTTTCTAGTTTGTGAGGCAATCTTTCCCTTGTTGATGCTATCATATTTTAGTCCTTCTGAACTTGCCTTAGTCTGTGTAGAATCTTTATGCCTCATATCGTTGATCATATAAGAGCAATCGTCCTTCTAATGCATGTGGGAGGACATAGATTTATCATAATTATTTGAAGATGTGGAAGGGGTAGTGACGGATTTCTCTTTGATAGGGGCATAGTAGGCCTCGGTTTTCAGCCTTTTATTTGAATAACTCATTCATGTATGCATAATTTATTAGCAAATAGTTCATTTAAAAATCATACATGACAACTCTTTAAAAATTTGAAATTGATTTTGGCTCAACAACATATCGGACTCATGTAATCCAATCCATATAAATTGTTTAACTATTTTTAACACAATTATTTCTCAAAGCCAAAAAAAAATCAACTATAATGCAGACCAAAGAAAACATCATTGTGATCCAACCAAGAAAACATAACTTCCAACTGCTTCAATACATAATTCTCCTTGATTGTAATCAATTTTAGAATAGGGAGTGAAAAATGAATGTGGGAAGGTGATAGGGTTGTAATTAGCGAAAAGAGAAATAATGGTGGGGAAAGAGAGTGGGTACTATTCATAAAATTAATTAAGTAGTCCATAAAACCATTATGTAAAAGGAAATACACCAACCAAATGACCACTGTAACCCAAAAAAAACAACTACTATGTATAGTCCAAACACCTCCGTGCATTAACTTTCCCCGGTTTGTAATCAAATATTTAACACACTGTCATCAAACAAGATGGTATGCATTCCAAAAAATCCTGTAGGGGAGCTTTGTTCATCTCACTTATCCATTTAATATTTTAAAACAATTCCCAAATGCATAACCAAACACTTATTTCCACTTTGTTCAACATCAAAATCAATCATTGCTCACGAATTATTTCAATCATCAAACACAATTCAAAATTCGTTCTCAATTTTGTCTTTTAATAATTAAATTGCAATGAGGTTATGCTGTCACAACATCTGTGCCTACCAGTGTTAAAAATAACGGTATTCATTTAACATTCGTAGTGGACAATCAACACCACAATCCATATTTAAATTGCAAAGATCATGATTTTCCATTTAAACACACATAAAACAATCACCACTTCAACTCACGCTATGTTGTGGGATACACAACACCCTTCAACCAAATGCAAGCATATTTATGTGACTGTACAGGTCCAATTTTCTTTGACTCTAAACACTCAAAATGTTGGGCTATCCATTCAATACAACGAGGCAACAACAATAAGCCTGATTTCACAACACAAATCGATCAAAATGCAACAAAACCATATTTAAAATCTCGTGACCCTCTCTGATGGCACGTTCAAATAATCACAACATACACAGTGGATGAAAATGCCATAATCATCACGATTGCAATAACCCATTTAGAAATTAATAAAACATAGTCACAATAATCATTAACTCATGTTGTAGGAATGCCACACATACCATGCATCACGCACATAGAATCACTTTGCATTAATCAATTGTAAACTAATGCCTAGTTAACATTTCAATCATCTCAATGAAAAAGAAAATGATTGTGTATCAACCCCATTCTTCAATCGACCAATTTCAATGTTGAACTTATCAATATGACTTTCATAATAACCAGTTGTAGTGACTATAACCAAAACCCGTTGTCAAGATAATCAACAGAGATGAGTCGACAATAGAACATTATCGACAATGCATTTCCAAATCATAACCATCGACCATATATCCAACAAGACATAAAGGTTTTCCTTTATCAAAAATGAGTTGTGAATAATCAATGATTGGCCGGACCAACACAGGGAGACATGGAATGGACTCTCGACACCAGGTGAAAACCTCTGAGACCCATGGTGCATGCATAGGCTATACCACAAATGTATTCATGGACAAGGTGAAAATCCCCATGATAGAGGAGATTATGAACATAGGGGAAAGGCTCCATTTTGATTATGTAACGACACCTAGAAAACACAGGGTATAAACCTCGTGGCCTTCCCAATCAACCCAAGAATGATGAGATAGGACAGGGCCGAGAAATAATAGTCCCATTAAGCAATCCATTTGGCAAACAATCATCACAACCCCCTGTGCGAAATTAGTGACATGAATGAATTCATACCTAAGTGAAGCATAACACAGTGACACAAAGCATTCCAAAACCCTAGTAAACCCCATAACGAAAAAACGATCGGGTATGGTGATATGAATGCGTGGAGAGAGTTGTCCATTCTAGACCAAATGAAACCCTCCACCAAACCAACAAGGATGACAGGGAGCCTTTATGGATGCTAACACTCAGAATGAACCAATACACTGTAACTTCAGACATTACTGCGATGAAAACCCACACCAATCATCCATAAAAATATCACCAAAATACACAGTTTCCAGAATTTAAAGAAAGAAAAAACCCACACATACTAAGTCACTATCTATTTCATAACCAGAGAAAATTCATAGATGGCCAAAAGACATACCTGCAACCAAGAGCATCTTAAAAACGTGAATTGGCTAAGCGGTTTTCCCTCTGCTTGAAAGTCAGAGCCTAACCACAACAAACTTAGTTGAAACAATAGCTCGACTAGGGTGGCGGCCGATGGAAGGAGTAGGAGTGACTTGTAAGAATTACGCATCACCTACATACTCAAACTCATTCAATTCCTTAGTGCGCACCAGCCACTAATCCATTAATTTGCGCAATTGAACCATGCACTAAAATCAACTTCCCTTAATTGCCAAGAGCTCCACCCACATATTATCATTTTCAACTATACAGTAATGTATAACAAATATATTTCCATAGAACTCAATAAATCACATAGCTATTATTTGTTATCTAGGATTTACAATGATCGTTTTAATGCATATAGTGTAAAATGTTAGTATAAACCATTTCCTTCCTTTTGCATTTTTTTGGTTATATTCCTTTATTTATTTTCAATTGCTCTTTGTTTGTCGTTACTAACATGTGTCTTTTGTAGGTGTCAAAGTAATGAATCTAGGAACATATAGTAATGACAACAATAGATATCATAAGACATCATGGAATTCAAGTCTAAAGCAAGAGAACAAACATGTATTATCCCTCATCCATCTATTGTGAATAGGATCAACATCGATCATCAATCATTCTCAATCTTGTAAGAAGTGTCGAAAAACAGTAAAAAATCAAATAAGACCCAGATTTGATCCTCCAACCTACAAGGGGTCCCACCTTCTAGTATATATATATATATATATATATATATATATATTACTAGCTTATAGTTAATAGACTTTAGAAATCTTCGCGGGCGAAATCCTCTGGCGATTTTAATCGCCAACACCTTCCATCGAGGCCAATGGTGAAGGAAGAGTCCACGGATCGTGAAAGTAAGTCATTCAAAATGACGACATTTGAAAATTTTCATCCCTAGGATGGTTGAGGGTAGACGGTATAAGATTGACATCACCAGAAGGTGGTGGGTAATCAAAAGTACCCATCAACGATGGAAACAAACCAACCCCTACATTGACAATGTCAGGCTGAGGATTATAAATCATTGGGACCGTGGATTCCCCCAATGAAGGGTCAGGACAGGAGAAAGACAACTGGTCAATGGTCACAATCTATACCTTGTGTGGACACAACAAGAGACGAAAAACTATAGCAACCACTGCATGCATTGCATAGGTCCAACTCCTTCCTAACAAAAGGTTGTAGTCGAGAGGCACATTGACCACTTCAACTTTGACACATATTGTCTTTCCTCCTAATTGCAAGGGGAAAGAAGGAATGATTCCATGTGGTATGAATGAACGACCATCAAATTCCATAAGAAATCTAGGACATGGAGAAAAAACAGGTTGGCCAATGGTCTTCCAACATGCCAAAGACATCACGCAAGTTGAGGCACCCTTGTCGACTACTGTATGGAAGATATTTCGAGTAAAAAATTTCATGGTGTAAGCCACTACTATATGAAATTCAACATGGTAAGGAAGATGAGGTTTCAATTCAGTTGGATCAAGAATGATCGCTCCTGGGTTACAAGTCCTTGCAGATACCAAGGCAAATAACAGAGCTTTTCTCTACGAAGGGAAACTCTAGAGGAATTCCAAAGAAGACATCGCGCAAGGGGTTTCTACCAAATCTTCCACAACAGAGTAGTTCTAGGCAGCCCTCGCATTCAAATTATGAGAATCTTTATTGAACGCACCTTTGGGGATGCATGTCATTGTTTCTCCCATCGTCTTCTCAATCTGGAGAGGAATCGATGGGTTTGTGGATTCTTTTACCTTTTCAGAAGATTTTGACATTCCGTAATCTCGAGCCCTGGTCACTATATGAGCACCACCTTTCAACATGTAAACATTCGTGGTTGGGTTGTTACCAGTAGATGCGGGGGGTCCCTGACTGCCCCCTTTCACGCTCAAGGATGTTGAAGATTGAGCCATGTTTTTCCCATGTGGAAATGGGTTTGTCAGTGCAACCGGTTGTTTCTGTGCCAATATCTTATGAGATTTTGCAAGTCGAGGGCACAGGTGAGTCGTTTGGTCCTCTATGCGAAGGTTACATAGATACTTCGACTTTCTCTTCTCTATTTCCCCCCCCACCAACATTGTTATTAGACTTTTTTTCCCCTTTACGCTTCTTGTTCCATTGTTTCTTATTTCCTTCAGGATAATGGTTGGCCTTCAGGTTCGTCAACTGCACACTTTGTACGTCATACGTTTGGGTAGGGGGAAAAACTGAACAAGAGGTCTAGAAGTCCACATTCTATTGTATTGACAATTGTTGCAATTGATTTGAAAATAGATCAGTGGAATTTCCTTGTGTGAAGCCCACAATACCATTAGCATGGGGTCCATAATTTTGTTTGGCCTTGTCAAGGATGGACCATGGCACAGCTAGCAAGATCTCATAGAGCACGCCGGACTGAGAGTAAATTAGTTCAAGTTGTTGCGATGTCATTACCACCTCCTCCTTTAAAAACACTCCAAAATTTTCTACATCTTTGGATACAAAGGGTACCAAAGACTTCAGGAACCACTCCAGCAAAAATGTTGGTGGGACCTATACCTTAATCAAGCTCTTCTTAAGCCACCATTATCGCATGTGGTTGGAGATATGGTCGGCCTTAGTCTACTGAAAGTTGGCTAGTAATTCAGTGTCGACATCATATCTCATGGGTAACTGGAAATGGTTCAGGAAGACCATTGCCAAGTCGTTAAAGTAAGAATACCTCAAGCGATCGAGCTCAAGATACCATTTTGCGGAACCCCTGATAAGAGTGCGTTGAAAAAGGTGTAGCTGGACGGAATCATCTTGCATTGATTTTGAAGAGAACCATAAGTGGAAGGTTGTCACATGATCACCTGGGTCTTCGCCATGCTTTCCTTCGAATTTTGGAATATTCGAGGGCAACTTAGTCGGCATAGGGAGCCAACGTGGATCATGAAAAATTGGGTCATTGAGTAACCTTGACAAGTCTGGAAAATGTAGCGTTTCTAGAAATGGTAGTTTAGGTTGAGTACTATGTACAGGAAAAAGGGGGCCTTGAGTTTGATTGGAACCAAGTTTCTAGGAAAATTTGGACTGATGGTCAGGGTTCTGGTAGAAACCGTGGGCTTGAACAGCGTACGGAAACTACGTTTTCTAGGATATCATTGGTTGACTCTCGTAATTGGATGACATGGCTTAGGTGGTAATTTCTCCCTGCATTATGTTCCAACAATTTTGGAAGGGGATCCCCAAGTTGATCCGATGGGCATAGGTATTGAACCTTGCCTGGGGTTCCATTGACCATGGAAGGGGTTTCCCCCGACCGACATCCCTTGCAAGGGAACTGATCCCTGCCAAGGATTCCAAAGTGCCTGAGAGGAGAAAACTCCTATACTTGCCCCCCTGTGTGGGAATAGCACCCTGCACAGAGTTTTGTTTCCAAAAACTAGGGTTACCCCCAACCGAGATGGCAGTTGAAGAAAAAGTGTTGTTCCCAAATGCGTCTAACAAAGAGAATGACATGGATCCCACCGATGTAGTGTTAGACAAAGGTCCTAAACTACTTTCTCCAAACATGTTGTAGTTATCATTTGGCCTGATGGGTTATTGGAAAGTGGTGACAACCCCCTTCCCTCCTTTGGGCTGGAATGACCTCCCGGTCTAGGATCGATCAAGTTTTCGAGTCGAATGACTCATAGGGTTCTGAGTGGAACCTATTTGACTTGAAACATGCCCTTTTTAAAAATTCCTTGGCACATGCGGACCCTCTCCTCAACGTCTTCAACTCTTATACCGATGACCTTAGCTCTTGATTCTAAGCTCCTTCTTTGATGTGACCATGGACTGTGACCATGGGTCAACTCCCTTCGTGACCCCGCACTTCCGGAATTTCACGAGATGCTTTCTCAATTTACCCGATTTCCAAATTGATGAACACTTTGGGACCCGATATACGGTCCTCATTCTTCTCACAATAAACGATTGTGATCGAATTATGAGTTTGGACTTCGCAAGTCCTGCCTCCCATCGACTCTGTCTCTCTAGACTTATGAACCAATGATGCACTGATCCTTTTCCATGTGTCCCTCCATATTCAATGGCCTAGATTGAATACGCCCTTCATGACTTCGCGAAGATACTTTGTTTTCTCCTGAAAAACCTTACGAAGCTCCTTCTCTCAAACTTTTGATATTCTGCCACATGTCTTCTCCCGGACAATGAGTGGATTCTCTGTCTTTGCGCCTTCAGAAAATCCTCGTCTTCCTTGCACACTTAGTGTGATTTCACCTTTCGAGACTTAGATTTTTCTTGAAGGCTTCCTACACTCCTTCTAGAAATCTGTGCAACTCTCTTGCGAATTTTCTTGGCTTGAAAACCTCCAAGGTTCCAAGTTCCTCTGCAGGCTTATCATGCCCTCCTGGCAATCCATCACTCTGCTCCTTGAGCTTATAAGGTGAAATATCAACACCTTAGGTGCACTCCTTTCAATTGGCTTAGTTCTTCGACGACTTCTCTCTCGACCTCCTGGAAAGGTTTAAGGCATTCCCTTTCCTTTATCGATGCACTTCTTGCAAAGCCTTCCTTCACCAGAATGTTTAGAAATTCTGGGATTCTTCTACACCTTCAACCGTGTAGTTTCTGAGTATGCTCACGTAAGCTCGATTCCCTCCAGGAAGAGTATTCCAGATTCTTCGGTAACTCTACGATGTGCCTCTTCCCACACACTCTTTATTTTCAAGGGACCTAACCACCTTGAAATTTCTCCCTGATTCTGTAAGGAAATATGGCATGCCTTCCTCACAAGTTATCTTCTGACTCCACTGAGTTCAGATACACACTCCTTGCGTTGGCTTACAGATTTTTCCAGCTCTGTCATGCACTCCTTGCACTTATCCTAGAGAACCAAATCTAACTTAACACACTCACAGATAGAAAACTGTAACTCTATCCCTGTAGATGATTTCTAGCATCCATCTAAAATTCATATGCATCTAAATGACATTCATAACCCAACATCCATTGACCAGAAATATAAAACAAAAAAAAATGTCTTTTTATATTAATGGTGGAACATCAATTTACAATGGTGGAGTCCGAGCTACAACTGAGTCTTGGCTCTCTGGTTTTCTCTCTACAAGCTGGCTTGTCTGACTCAAAGCCAACCCATATCTTCTACTGTCTAACCTCTAATTTTCAACAACTACAAAGATTTATACAAAGAGGGGCTCAAATAATATTTCTCCACAAGCTAACTAATGGTGTCAAATCACCACCCCCAATGCTTATCGAAAGGCCAAATTACAGTGATGGCGATTCTGCTCCAAATCGGATGCAGATATAATTTTCTGTCAACCTATTAATGGTGACCTTATCTCTAGCTTGTGCGAAAGAACGATATGGCTCTTCCAACTTTTCTCTAATTAATGCCTGGATCACGCCTTTGGATTCTCGAGGGAAAAATGAGAGAATTATGCCTATCCTTCCTTGAATGCACACCACATGTTTTAATTAGCTGGTGCATTCTGATATGGAGCAATGCTCTTGCATCATACTCCAGAACAAAAAAATTCATGAGCTCTTTGATGTGGCTGAAATCCACCTGGATCCCATACTTTCTCTTGGAGTTGTCCCTTGGCTCCTCTGCTTCGTCATTGCTGCTCCTGCATCATCCCCGCTACTCGTGCAGGTTTCCTTTCATCGTGTTTCCTCATGCTGACCAATTCTTCTGCTGACTCCAACATCAACTTTCTTATCCCCTTGATCACCTCATCCATCTACTCTATCGTCTGGTTCCTCTGTTGCAGACTGGCTCGTTGCACTCCCTCCTTGGGTGAATCACACTGATTTCCCAAGACATCTTCTTTCTTTGTGGATTTTTCTTTCCACTCTGCTGCAGTCTTCATCCCTACAGGATCCTCATCACTGAACTGCTGCTCAACTAACATTTCTCCTGACAAATTTTCTCCTTCCAGTCCTTCATTTCTTCCCATTCTAGCTTCCTTCGACTGTGAATCATGTTGGTGTACCTCTTCCGCCATGGTTATTCCTCTGCATTCACCTTCTGGTTATGGATTTCCCAACCAATCCTTCAGTGCCTTCAACTTCAATTCCCATTGAGTGAATAACTCAACTGGGCGTTCTCCTTCTGTTGGGACAGACATCAATATCTGTTCTGTTTCCTCCATGATAGTCTCTGCTTGTTGTCTCCCTATCACCTTTGCAACATCTATGCTAGCCTCTCCTCGGTCACCTGATAGGAATATCTCAACTCCTCCAATGATCAGAATGTCCCTCTGATCCTCCTTCTCTATGATGAAAGTCTGTAACTTCTCATCATCTTCATTCACACGGTTCACAGTTCTGCGCAAATCTCCATCTAAGTGAGGTTTCTCTTTCACCTCCCCATCTGTCAATGAACTCTCAACTGATTACACCTCTTCTCCCTTTCCCATCTGGAAATATGGGATGTCTCTTCTTCCCACCTAGAATTTTATGAGATTCAATGATCCGCTCTCTTTTCCCACCTGGAAATCTATGAGACTCTTTCCAGATCTCTTTCCCTCATGATCGAGGTTTTCAACATGCCTCAGCCACCTTCGTACCATATGTTGTTGATTTATGGACAAAAACTTTTAAATAGGACATCTATATGTCCTCTTCAAAGGCCATTCGTACCTCTAGTGTTCCTTTGACTCCTACTGCATATTGAATGCTAGCTCCTCCATCCATGCTCAAATTTCACTGAGCTCCCTATCCATCTCTGCCTTTCTCTTCTATGAGTGGATTGCTCCTTGACCATGCTTATGACCATCAATGGCCATATCACTCTGCCTACAACTCCCTCGACTACTTACCATCTGCTGTGCACCCTGTAACAACTCCAACAGAGCATCACACCCTGTTTCCAAGGCTTATAGAAATCAATTATGCACCAACTCTTTAACATTTTTTTTTCTTTTTTCCTGAGAGAAATCAAGCTCTATATATTTTGTTTCCCCTTCTCTCCGCATGAGAGAAAACAAGTTTTGAGACCACTCTTGGTGTCAGACTATCTCCTTCATCTCCCTTCACCCACACTTTGTAGACAAAAGCAAGCTATGTTGGCCCTTGACCAGGTTTTGAGGAAACACTGGTCATGTTTGACCATTTTTGGGACTTCGACAGGCTAGTCGAAGATAGAGTGCCCAGGTGAAGTGAAGATCGCGAGATCACACCCCTTTTGCGGGATTTTTGGGTTTTAGGGTTTATGTAACAGGTATGGGATGTCGGCCCATGGGTTCACCTAGGCTTAGGCCCATTTTGTAATGTATAAATAAGTATCTAGGTGAGGTAAGAAGAGGCGGATGGCTAAGTGCTAGAGTGGTATTTGGCTTAGTGAATGAATAGTTGGATTTGTGCATGAATGTGTCAAGTCCTGCAAAGCTCAATGCAAGTGTTTTGTAGTGCGGTGTGCACAGACTGTGTAAAGGCTCTATTCTTTGACCTAAATCAGGGAAGCAGGATTTGGTGAGGTGCCCACAACTCTCCTGTCCTATGTGGAGTTGGATTTGTGTCTTGGTGCTTGTAAGGATATTGAAGAGACTAATAAAGAGAAGAAGATTTGGTGGACGTAACCCCACACTGGGGTGAACCACGTATATCCTATGTTGATCTACTTTATGCAATGTTATTTATGTTTTTTATGTATTTATTTTCTTAATATTGATGGATGATAGGTAGATCCATTGATACTTAGTGCTTAGTATATGAATGAATGTTAGATCTATTCAGATTCTATGTAATAAATGGATGGATGTACTTAGATCTTGATTAATACTGCGTTATTCTAAAATAAGGGTTTAACCTGCGATGTGAATAAGCGTTAAAAGACTAATGAATGTTATTGGCTAAGTGTTATGTTAAGCATTGTGATCACAAATATATGTCCCATCTAGGTTGTAGACAGTTAAGTCCTCCAACCCCCCTTGCCTCTATCTTGGGTGAGACTTCATTTGCTTCGCAGGTGTTGTTGAAAGGGCTTGTAGTTAGGGTTTTGTTGGTACGTTGTTGAAGCGTTGAACCTTGAGTCTGCCCCTGTACCAACAAATGGTTATGTTGTCGGGACCTGGAATTGTGATTGTTGGGAAATGAAGAAATGAAAAATCTTTGTGCATAGATCTATTGTTGTAGTGCTTAGAATTCTACTTGACTTGTGAAGCTCTATGCTAATAAGAGAATCCCAATCTGAAGAAAAGAGGTAAGATCTTGAAGCTTTGTGCTCTGGTAAAGGTAAGATAAGTGGAAAATTTTGCTTCGAAAGTATGGATCTAGGTATGTTTGATAGATTTTTTCATAGTCTGAAAACTAGGGCACAACTAGAATAAAGAAGACTTGATCTGAATAAATTCAATAAAGATAGTGAAAGATATGTTATTCCTATGCATAGAAAGAATTTTTGGACTAACAAGTGGATGCAGGATCCTAGAAATATTTTTTTGCAGGTCCATCACTGTGATCCCAATGTGCAGTACAACAAAGGTTGGGGATAATTTAAGAGAAAGAGAGGATTGACACTTTGTTATAGTTGCAGAAGACCAGGACATATTGCTAAGGAATGCCATGGTATAGGTCCTACTTGTATTTGTTGTAAAGCTACTAGACATAAGGTTTTGTATTTCCCTAGAATGATTGCTAAAGTTGAGGAGATGAACATGAAACAAGAAAACTGTGAAAAAGGTCAAGAAACTCGAGCTATGATAGAAAACCAAAGAGAATCAGAATCTATATTTTTGCAAATGAAAGAAACCTTGAATGATCACAGAGACATCAATTTACCAGAGATCTTAAAAGAGAAGAAGTGCATAGAAACAAGGATAGGAGACTTCGATATAGACTTTGTATTAGATGAGAAAACATAGGTGAATATTATGCCAGAGAGTACTTGGGAAATTTTGGGAAATCCAGCTATGATTCCTTCATTGGGAATGATAGGATTGTTTATAGGAAAGATGATAACCCTGTGTGGAAAAGTTACTAACATACTTATGATTTCTCATGGAACATTGACCGAAGAAGAATTTGAAGTCATTAAGTTTGCTGAGAACAACACCCCTTTTTCACTTTTGTTAGGGAAGACCTAGAATGAGAAAGATCAGATCCGAAGAAAAGAAGAGGAGGTAACCACAGAACATAAAAAGAAAGAATTAAGGGATTTAATGGCTAGGAGAATAACATGCTTAATAGAAGAACAATAAGACAAGTCGAAGCAACTGAGGGCTAGAGACTTAGTTGTTGAAGTTGAAAGAATGGAGGAAGGATTGAAAACCCTGCCCATGCAGGAAAGAAGTAAATCTACCTCGGGAATAGTAAGAGAAGAGGTATTACTCATGAACCCTTTGAAAGATTCTTAGCAGTGCGAAGTTACTACACTAAGAAAAGATAAGAGTGAGAATGGGAAGAGGAATCCAGAAACACAAATCACAAGAAAGAAGACCAAAAAGCTTAGTAAGAAGAAAACAAAATTATAAAAACTATAGAAAGTTCCAGTGAAGACTTCACAGAAGGCAGGCTTGCAGAACTTGAACATCGCCAGAATTGTAGAACAACACAGAATGGAACTTCGCCATGACAAAGCTATATGACCATTATAATGACGATCCAAAATGATTAGAAACATAGTTATTTTTGGAAAGACCTCCATTGGGCAGTTGGGACCGTGCCACAATGGATGGAATCATATTGATTGAGGCATTCCTGCCCATTGGAGGAGTCCGTTACGATGTTGCTGATTTAATCCATCGAATGCGTCACCGGGGACACTTTTTCAAACTAAGATATTTGAGCCCACATAAAACTGATTGCTATTGCGTTGTGATTTTGAGACCTCGCCATCTGTTTTGATTACCTTGAGTGTTTGTTCGCCTACCCAAGATATTTGATTACGAGTGTGCATTTTGAGTGACCTTAGCATGGTATAGAAGTCCATAGAAGAAATATTGATCGACCTTATGGCTGAGAAGGTCATGTCCATAGGAGTATAGGCCTCGTTGACAGCTCGATTGCAAGCATCCCCCTCGACTGCACGTCGGTCTAGCCGAATCACGATGGAGAAAAGAAGCAAGCACTGCAACAACCTAGCGAACGTGAAGTTGATCCCATCGGTATTGCCTGACTACATCCCACGTCTGGATGGCACAATTAATCGTGACAACGTCCCAAGCGATTTTGAGTACACACTCATCACTGCGTACCTCCCGAAAGGGATACGCGTTGTAGGACTGCAGTTGGAACTGATCCCAGCTCTTAAGATAAGTGATTTTAACCTCGGCAATAGGAAGAACTATGGAATACTAATACCACATAGATACCTAACAAAAATGGCTGGGAAGAAGCCTAATATAGTTCCCCAACCATGGATCAAGGATATCGCGAGGTCAACTATCTTAAATGTGATGAAGATCCCACACTTCGGTAGACATCGGGAGGTTAACGCGTGCGTTAAACTCCTCTTGTCATTCTTCCATGGAGGGTACATGTGGTTGGATAGGCACACCACTATGGATCTAGCATTGATCAAACTCATTACTGGACTAAGCATGCAGGGACCAGACCCTAATAAATTCTGCCTAGGAAAAACGTCAGATCACTCCTTAGCGTAGCATATAAAGGAGGCGTATTGCGATGTGGAGAAAGGGAAGCGAGGCTACAAGGTAGCCTCCATCCAAGATGGCACAGTGCACCTAGCTTGTCAACTGATCATTTTCAAGCTCGTCAGGAAGAACCAACCAACACAAGTTACAGGGTTCGTCGTCGACCTCGCAGGGAAGTGCATCGAGGGTATGCAGATGAATTGGGCGAGCTACCTCGTCAATGAGTTGGAGAAGGACTGTCGCGAAGTGCAGGACCAAGGATATGAGTTCTACTTTATCTGGTTATTGGATCTCAATGCCTTTGTCACTTGGGAGATGCCAGAGGAAGAGACATTCCCTGAATTTGAGCCATCCGAACCACTGGTCATGAGGTTCAACACCTTGTGGTATTCAAGAGATATGGTGGAGCAATGGCATTTGAACTTTGTCTTCCACACTTACTACATATAGCTCACGCACACCATTGATTCATTCCCCCGAATGACTTTGAACACCTTTCATACTTATAGACCACTAACGAAGTTCCATGCAGACCACCACTTCATCTACATTACTGCGTGTAGGGATGAAAGGAAAGAGGAGCTGCAGTCATACTACAAGATGACCGAGGAAGATATGGGGGAAATAACTAAGGAATGGCCTACCAAATTCCTTGTAATAGTTGGATATGTAGAACTCTACGACCCTAACCTCATCTGAATTCCTATGGTCACTAGGACTGAGTATGATGGACCAAGCAACTCTAAGAAAAAGAGAAAAAAGGAAGAAGTGCAGGAGGTAAATATCACATCAGAGGAAAATCCATCTGATTCACCTGGAGAAGGAGGAGGAAATGAAGTAAACCAAGAAGAGGAAGGGGAAGAAGATAAGAAAGAAGAAGGCGAAGTGACACCACCAAAGGATCCCCTAACAGAAGCTGATACATCAAAGAAAAGGAATGTTTCTCCAAAGAAACCCTCAGTGTGGAAGAAGTCATGAGCCAATATGCCTCAGTCGCAGAATGTGATCACAGTGGATGATATTGACCTCATCATTACAGCTGTAGCAGATGCTTTAGAGGATATCTTGCAGAGAAACGAAGCAAAGCAGGAGACAATGTATGATAGAATCAAGGCGGAGCTGAAGGGGGTACAACAAGCTCTCTATTCAAGCTGCACAATGTCTATTGTGCCGTCATCATCAGAATGTATAGAATTGGGGGATGAGCCCACCCAATTGTGTAGATTAGTGGATACAACAGAGACTGGACTTCATCAAGTACAGGAAGAAAAGGAGCAGGCCACAGAGGCCTTGAAGAAAGAAAAGGAGGAGGCCTTAGAGCAACAACATAACGATGACAATAGAGCGAAGTTTGAAGAAGACAGAGAGAAAATCCAAAGAGAAAAACACCAGCTGCTCACGGAGCAGATGGGGGTTAGAGAGGAAATGACTAGAGCACCTCGCTTTATGTTGGGATTGGCCCAGATGGAAGATGAAACAACTGATATCCAAGTAGGAAAGCTCGTTGAGGCCATTTAGCAGCTTCAAGCAAGAGTAACAGAGTTAGAACTGCAAGCAATGTTGAGCACTCTGCAGGAAGTGTAGGATCAGAGAGAGAAACTGCCAGGAGCGCAATAGAAAGAATGCATTGGCCTTAGAATGAAAGAAACTCAGTGATTGAAGTGCATAGACCTATGAGTGCCTTGAATAAGACTTGGAGCTAAGGAGATTGGAGGAACGACTTCAGGAGGTGAAGAAACAAACATCGACAATGCAAGTGTAGCTAAAACTTCTTACATCAATGGAAAATATGAAGAGGTCACAGGAGCAACACACAATTCAGTAGCAGGTCACTGTCATCTAGAGCCAAGTTATGGAGGCAACCAAACAAATCCAACCAGAACAAGACAAAGCCTGCACCCTCTTTGAAGAGATCAAGGGACAAGGTTCACAACTGGAACAGGTGGTCACAATAGTGGAATAATGCTTGGAAGGGCCTGTCACCGAGCAAGTCATTCAAGAGTTCACCGAGCAGGAGGCTTTGGCAAAAAATCAAGTCAAGGTAGCTCGAGCTAATATCGAGGCCTTCTAAGTGATGTTACCCAAATCATAGATACTCGAGATGAGTCACAGGTGATTGTTGGGGGCCTATTGGCCCTTGACTAGGTTTTGAGGAAATGCTGGTCATGTTTGATGGAGTGACCAAGAGAAGCAGAGATCGTGGGTTCACACCCCTTTTGTTGGATTTTTGGGTTTTAGAGTTTATGTAATAGGTATGGGATGTCATACCATGGGTTCACCCAGGCTTAGGACCCTTTTTTAATGTATAAATAAGTATCTAGGTGACGTAAGAAGAGGTTGATGGCTAAGTGCTAGAGTGGTATTTGGATTAGTGCATGAATAGTTGGCTTAGTTCATGAATGTGTTAAGGCTTGCAGATCTTAGTGCAAGTGTTTTGTAGTGTTGTGTGCACAGACTGTGTAAAGGCTCTCTGCTTTGACCTAACTTAGGGAAGGAGGATCTGGTGAGGTGTGCACAGATCTCCTGTCCTATGCGGAGTTGGCTTTACGGCTTGGTGCTTGTAAGGAGATTGAAGAGACTAATAAAGAGAAGAAGAGTTTTTGGACGTAGCCCCACATTGGGGTGAACCATGTATATATTGTGTTGATGTTCTTTGTGCAATGTTATTTATGTTGTTTATGTATTTATTTTCTTAATCTTGATGCATGATAGGTAGATCCATTGATGCTTAGTGCTTAGTATATGAATGAATGTTAGATATATTCGGATGTTATGTGCTAAATGGATAGATGTGCTTAGATCTTGATTAATACTGCGCTATTATGTAATAAGGGTTTAACCTGTGATGTGAATAAGGGTTAAAACACTAATGAATGTTATTGGCTAAGTGCTCTGTTAAACATTGTGATCACAGATCTATGTACCATCTAGGTTGTAGACACTTGAGTCCTGCAACCCCCCTGCCTCTACCTCGGGTGAGACTTCATCTACATCGCAGGTGTTGCCGAAAGGGTCGATAGTTAGGGTTTTGTTGGTACATTGTTGAAGCGCTGAACCCTAGTTTTTCCCCTGTGTCAACAAGATCTGATACTACTCTTGGTGCCAAACTATCTCCCGTGTCTCCCTTCGCCCACACTCTGTAGAAAAAATCAAGCTCTGAAACACTCTTGGTGACAACCCCCTTCCCTCCTTTGGGGTGGCACGACTTCCAGATCTTGGATTGATCAATTCATCAAGTCAAATGACTCGTAGGGTTCCGGGTGGAGCCGATTTGACTCGACACGGGCCCTTTTTTAAAATTCCTCGGCACCTGTGATATGGCACCTGCAGACCCTCTCCTTAGCGTCTTCAGCTCTTACACCAATGACCTTAGCTCTTGATGCTAAGATCCTTCGCTAATGTGACCACAGACTGCGACCATGGGTCAAATCCCTTCGGGACCCTGCACTTCAGGAATTTCGCGAGTTGCTTTCTTTGTTTCCCCGATTTCTGAATCGGTGAATACTTCGGGACCCGATATACGGTCCTCGTTCTTCCCGCGATCAATGACTATGATCGAATCGCAAGTCCTGCCTCCCCTCAACTCTATATCTTTTGACTTATCAACCAGTGATGCGTCGATCCTTTTCCATGTGTCCCTCTAGATCCAATGGCTTGGATTGAAATCAACCTTCATGACTTCGCAAAGATCCTTCGTTTTCTCCTGGCAAACCTTACAAACCTTCTTCTCCTGAATTTATGATCTTCTGCCACCTGTCTTCTCCCGGACAATGAGTGACTTATTTGTCTTTGGGACTTCATAAAATCATCGGCTTCCTTACACACTTAGTGTGATTTCACCTTTAGAGACTTAGGTTGTTCTCGAAGGCTTCCTGCACTCCTTGCAAAAATCTTTGCAACTCTCCTGTGACTTTGCTCGGCTTGAAAACCTCCAAGGTTCCAAGTTCCTTTGCGATCTTCTCATGCCCTCCTAGCAGTCTATCACTCTACTCCCTGAGATTATAAGGTGAACTCTCAACACCTTAGGTGCACTCCTTGCACTTGGCTCAGTTCTTCGATGACTTCTTTCTCGACCTCTTGGAAAGGTTTAATGCATTCCCTTTCCTTTGTCGATGCACTTCTTGCAAAGCCTTCCTTCACCAGAATGTTCAACAATTCTAGGATTCTTCTACACCTTCAACTATGTAGTTCTTGGGTATGATCACACAAGCTCGATGCCCTCTTGGAAGAGTATTCTATATTCTTTAGTAACTCTACATTGTGCCTCTTCCCATACGGTATTTATTTTCAAGGGACCTAACCACCTTGAAATTTCTCCCTGAGTCTATAACTAAATCTGGCATGCCCTCCTGGAAACTTCTCTTCTGACTCCACTGAGTTTAGATACGCACTCCTTGCATTAGCTTACAGAGTTTTCCAGCTCTGTCGCACACTCCTTACACTTAGCCTAAGGAATCAGATCTAACTTAACACACTCTCAGATAGAAAACTACAACTCTATCCCTGCAGATGATTTCTAGCATCCATCTACAATTCATATGCATGTAAATTACATTCATAACCCAACATCCATTGAATAGAAATATAAAACATAAAAAACTGTCATTTTCTATTAATGGTGGAACATCAATTTACAATGGTGGAGTCCGAGCTATAACTGAGTCTCGGCTCTCTGGTTTTCTCTCTACAACTTGGCTTGTCTGACTCAAATCCGACCCATATCTTCTACCATCTAACCTCTACTTTGCAACAACTACAAATATTTATACAAAGAGGTGCTCAAATGTGCTTCCCCCACAAGCTAACTAATGGTGTCAAATCACCACCCCTAATGCTTATCGAGAGGCCAAATTACAATGATGGTGATTCTGCTCCAAATTGGACACAAATCTAATTTGGTGTCAGCCTATTAATGGCGACCTTATCTCCATCTTGTGTGAAAGAATGATCTGACTCTTCTAGATTGTCTCCAATTAATGCCTGGATCACGCCTTTGGATTCTCGAGGAAAAAATGAGAGAACGACGCCTCTCCTTCCTTGAATGTGCACCATGCATGTTAATTAGTTGGCGCGTGCTGAGATGGAGCAATGCTCATGCATCAGAAATCACCACTAAGTGAGGTGGGTGGAGGAGGTATATGACCCGCACCGTAAGGGATAGCATTAAAGGGGACTGAAGATCCCTTGGTAGACCCTTGCATGGGAGTGTTTGAGTTCCTTGCCCCTAGACCCATGGTCTGTAAGGTGGAGTAGGTAATGAATGAGTTTGAATCGAAGTCAAGCATCCCATATGAGAATGGAGGGCCCATCGCACTCTACGTAAACAGAGCAGTGGTCACCACTTATGACGGTATCGTACCACTGCCTGTTGGCATAGGGGCATACCCAAGGTTCAACGCTACAACAATGCACCAATAAAACCCTAACTACCGGCCCTTTCGGCAACACCTACGAAGTAGATGAAGTCCCACCCAAGGTAGAGTCAAGGGTGGTTGCAGGACTCAGATACTTGTAACCTTAGCTGGGACACAGATCTGTGATTATAATACTTAATAGAGAAGTTAGCACTGTCAATTCATCATTATTTACCCAATATCTACTTCGTAGATAAAACAGGGTATCACAACATTCAACCGGATCTAATACATCCAAGCACTTAGCATAAGGAATTAGATCAGATCTAGTAAATTCAAGCACTAAGAAAGTTCACAGAGTTGAGATCTAGCATCCATAGTCATCATAAGCACAAAGCACAAAGCACAAAGCATAAACAGATCTATCTATCTATATTAAATCACTTAGCAAGTAAAGACATAAACACATCATAACATTGCACAGAGCATAATAACACAGTATTTGCATGGTTCACCACCACCCTGGGGCTACATCCACCAACTCTTATTCTTTATTAGCTGCAATCAGTCATCTACATGAACAGAGCCACAAAAAACCTACTCCACATAGGACAGGAGATCTGTGCATACCTCACTAGATCCTCCTTCCCTGAGCTAGGTCTAGCTCAAAGCCTTTCACAGTCTGTTACAACCACTTGCACTTAGCTCTACAAGTTTCTCACAATATGCAAAGAGCATATACAAACCATACCCGCACTTAGCACTTAGCTTATCGATCTCTTAGTTCTAGTTCTTACATCACCTAACTACTTATTTATACTTTAAAAAATAGGCCTAAACATGGGTAAACCCATGGGATGGCATCCCATACCCATTACATAATCCCAAATCCAAAAAAGGACCCAAAAATGGGTCAAGATCCCGAAATCTCTGCTTCGTCTTGTGCTCCGTATTCGACAGGCTTTCGAAGTCCAAAAATAGGTCAAAATTGATCAAGGATCTCCCAAGACTTGGTCAAGGGCCAACAAGCCCCCAACACTCACCTGTGACTCGTCCTGAGTCACTCTAGTCTGACTATTTTTGCTTCAAACTCCTGAATCTTGGCTCGAGTTGGTTCGACTTGTTGTTGTTCTACGGCCTCCTGTTCAGTGAACTCTTGGATGAATGCATCATTGATAGGTCCCTCTAGACGTTGTTCAAATGTAGTGTCAACCTGATCTAGCGTTGCTCCCTGGCCTTCTACATTTGTAAACAATTGATAGGCCTTATCTTGTATAGGTTGAATCCCCTTAGTTACTTCCATAACTCTACTCTGGATAGTGTGGATTTGTTATTGTGTAGTGCATTACTCTTGGGAGCGCTTCATTCTTTCCACATCTGATAGGGGCTTCAGTTGCGCCTGTATATTTTCGGCTTGATACTTCAACTCTTGGATTTGCGACTCCAGTGCCTTCAGTTTTGGGTTCTCCATGAATTGATCATAGGTCTGGGCACTGTGAACAATGAGTTTTTTACATTTGACGGAAAGAGTCTTTAGCCTTTCAACTGCAGTACGGGCGGTTGCTTCTCTTTGGTCTCTTACATCTTGTGGGGTCTTAGGTACAGTGTGCAGCTCCAAATCTGCTATGCATTATTGTAGCTGCTGGACAGCTTCTGCGAGCTGGCTCACCTGCTGTGTAACTCAGTATTCTACCTTGATTTCTAAGACTGTCATAGAGCGAAGTGCTCTGTTGACCACTTCGTTTACTTCAATTTTCTCCATGAGCAACTGTTCCTTTTCTTGATATAGTTTTACTTTTTATTTATCAAACTTTGCTTGGAGAGGAATCTTTTCCTATTCTGCAGCACTGCATTGCTCTATGAGTACTCATTGTACTTGCGTTAAAGCCTGGGTGGCTTGTGTTGTTTCTTCCTGTGCTCGTTGAAGGCGAGCTTCGATTGTATCAACTAGGTGGTGGAGTTGGGTTGGCTCATCACCCAATTCTGGTTCTCTCGGTGAAGTGGAGACTGTGCGTCTGGACTGTAGGGCCTATTGTACCACTTGGAGTTCAGTCTCAATTCGATCATACATCTCCTCCTTCTTTTCTTCTTGTTTCTCTGCTATTTCTAGCGAAGCATCGTTCAAGGCTACTATGATGAAATCGAAATCATCGGAAGTGAGGGAAGTCTACATATTGGTCATGGTGGCCTTCGATTTCTTCCAGGAGGAAGGCTTTGGGGAGGAAACCTTCCTTTTATTTAAGGGTTCCTCCTCGTCTCTAGGAAGTGTTACCTCACCTTTATTTTGTTAAGCTTCTATGCCATTTATCTCTTCTCCATCACCTCCTTGCTCTGGTGATATGGAAGCAGTCTTCACAGATTCACTATCTAAATCTTGGAACTCTTCGGTCTTATTTGTCTTGCTAGGTCCGGGTGTATCCTACGCAGTTTCTGGGTTGTCGATGTCAGATATCTCTGTAGGGTCTACTGGAATAAGGAGGTCTGCTGACCAATCCTTAGTGATCTCTTCCAAGTCCTCCTCCATCATCTTATAGTAGGATTGAATATGTTTCTTGTGTTCATCAGCGTGCGCTGTGATGTAAATAAAATTTCGATCGGCGTTGAGCTTCATCAAAGGCCTAGACCGGTGTAGAGTGTTTAGAGTCATGCGAGGCTCAGACTGTATGGATATCTTCATCTGATTGTAGTAGGTATGAAAAACAACATTTGACTGCCACTTTTTATTCATATTGCTTGAATACCACAATGTACTGAACTTCGCGGCCAATGGTTCAAATGGATCGATGTCCGGGAAGGTCGCACCTTCTGTCATCTCCTAGGAAATAAAATATATAAGGATCAAAACCCAGCTAAAATGAAATTCATATCCTTGATCCCGTGCTTCTCTATAGTCAAGTTCCAACTAGTTCACCAGGTACTTTGCCTAGTTCATCTGAAGGCCTTCTGCGCACTTCCCTGCGAGGTCGACTACAAAACCGGTGAATTGGGTAGGTTGGTTCTTTCGTACTATATTCCATGCAATCAACTGACATGCGAGGCACACTATGCCACTCTGGATAGAAGCTACCTTGTAGCCTCGTGTTCCTTTATTGACATCGCCATAAGTGTCCTTTATCTTCTGTGATATGGTAGGATCCATGGCTTTTCCTGGATAAAAATCCTGTGGATCATGTCCCTGCATACTCAGCCATGTGATCCGATTGATCAATGTTGGATCAACTATTATATAGTGACAGCCACAAATAGCTGCCATGGTAACAAGAAAGCAATAGCTTGACACAAACATTCACCTCCTGGTGTCTTCCGAAGTGTGGGATCTTCGTGACATTCAACAGGGTGGACTATGAAAGGTTCATAGTCCACGACTCGGGGATTATCTTTGAATTCTTCCCCTTATTTCTAGTTAGGCACTTATGTGGGGCGAGCATGTTATAGAATTTACGATCTCCGAGGTTGAAGTCACTAAACTTCAACGTTGCAATCTTATCTTGGTATGCTTGAATTGCATGTATCCCCTTCGGGAGGTATGTCATAACCAAGGTGTATTCGAAATATCTGGGCACACTATATCGATTTACTGCACCACTCAGAGGTGGAATATAGGTAGGTAAGATAGTCGGGATCAATTTGACATTCGCTAGATCATCCCTATGCTTGGTTCACTTTTCATCTGATGGTCGGGATGGTCCGACTCTGCGAGTAGTCAACAAAGAGGTTGGTAGTCCTCTCGTCGTTGATGCTTGTACACCTATAGACATCGACATGAATCTTTCAGTCATGAGGTTGATCAGAACTTCTTCAACAACTTTCTCTGCAGCTCTCAACTCATCCGACATACACACTCGAGGTTAAAAATCATGGGTTTGGGGAGTAACTTAGACATTGCAATAGAATAGACAATAAGGGTGCGATGATCACTGTATAAAATCAACTTAGTTTGTGGGCTCAAAATCTCGGTTGGAAAAAGTGTTCTCGGTGCATGGTGCGACAGGATAAATAGGTAACTGAGCAACGGGTCACTTGCAACGGGTATGAAGCCTTCATTAACTCTTGTTCTATCCGTTATGGCGCGGTCCCAATGGTCGGATGGTGAGTTGTTTATCCATAAATGTCTTTCTAACCATTCGGGGTGTTGGTATAATGGTTATAATGTTCCCAGTGGCTATATTTCTTTGCCATGGTGAAGTGCCATGTGTTTTTGTTCTGATATCCCAACGAAGCTCCAATTTTGCAAATTTTCCTTCTGTGAGGTTCCCTCTGGAACCTTCTGCAACTTGTCAGTCTTAGCTCTCTTCTTACTTAGATTTCTAGCCTTCTTCCCAGTGAGCTTTGTGTTGGTATAACGTTTTCCATTCTAATTCTTATCTTCTTTTGGCATAGTTACTTCGCGCTGTTGAGATTCTTTCCTAAGATGCGAGGGTGATCTTTCTTCTTTATCTGGAATAGGTACTTCAATCTTCTGTGGGTCTTCTAGTGTTCTTGCAACTTTCACATCCAGGTCTCTGGTGTTAAATAACTTTGATTTGTTCTTTTGTTCTTCAATCAAGTGTGCGATCCTTCTGGTCATGAATTCTTTCAAATATTGCTTCTTCTGTTCTAAAACTTCTTCTTCTTCTTTCCTTTTGGCTTTATCTTTTTCAATCCAAGGTCTTCCTAGTAACATGGTAAATGGAGCGCTATCCTCAATAAATATGATTATCTCAAAATATTCTTCTGTCGAAGTTCCATTGACATGCATAGGTATCTGAGCGAGCTTCCCACATAGGGTTATCCGTTTTCCTTTGAATAATCATATTCCTCCTAATGAATGAATCATAACAATCTTTCCTAAAAGTTTCCAAGTTCTCTCTGTCATGATATGCACCTATGTTTCCTCATCTAGAACACAGTCAATGTCGAAGTCTCCTATTCTTGCTTCAATGCATTCTTTTTCTTTGAAGATCTCTGATAATATGACATGCCGGTGGTCATTCAGGGCTTCTTTCATTTGTAGCAATACTTTCTCTGATTCTTTCTGGGATTTTGTCATAATCTTAGTTTTTGGATTTGCCTTAGGGTTTTATTGGTTCATATTCATTCTTTCAACCTTAGCAATCATTCTAGGGAAATCCAATACTTCATGGTCTATAGCTTTACAACAAAGACAACTAGGTCTTCTCCCAGGGCACTCCTTAGCAAGATGTCCTGGCTTTCTTCAACTGTAACAGAGGGTTAATCCTCTCTTTATTTTAAATGATCCCCAACCTTTCTTGTACTGCGCGCTAGGATCATGGTATCTAACCTCCAAACATTTAGTTCTAGGATCTTGTATACACTTATTAGTCCAAACATTCTTTCTATGCATAGGTATAACATATTTTTCACTATTCTTATCAGATCTACTCATATCAAATCTTATTTCATCTATTAATACCCTAGTTTTTAAGCTAGGATAGAATCTATCAAACATACCTAGATCCATACAGTTGAAACAAAAATTTCCAATTATCTTACTTCTACAGATCACAAATCCTTCCGATCTAGAAATTTTCACTATTCTTACCTTTATCAGAGCACAAAGCTTGTAGATCTTACCTATTTAAGAAAAAATTCTCACTTTTAGCTTTCTCAGAGCACAAAGCTTTCAGATCTAGAACTTTTCAATATTCTTACCTTTATCAAAGCACAGAGCTTTCAAATCTTACCTCTTTTAATAAAAAGGTCTCACTTTTACTTTTCTTAGAGCACAAAGCTTTCAGATCTTACCTCTTTTCTTCAGATCAAACTTCTTTTCCTTAGCACAAATCTTGTCAAAATAAGTAGAGTATTGCGCACTAGAGCAATAGATATACACATAGATCTTTCACAATTTCAGGTCAGATCTTTGCACAAAGCTTCTTCTTCCTCAGTTCCCAACAATCACAGTTTCATGTCTCGACAACAGAACCATTTGTTGGCACAGGAGCAGACCCAGGGTTCAACGCTACAACAATGCACCAACAAAACCCTAACTACTGAAACTTTTCGACAACACCTGCAAAGCAGATGAAGTCCCACCCGATGTAGAGGCAGGGGTGGTTGCAGGACTAAGATGTCTACAACCTTATCTGGGACATAGATCTATGATTATAATACTTAATAGAGCACTTAACACCACTAGTTCATCATTATTTACCCAATATCTACTTCGCAGATAAAACAAAGTATCGCATCATTCAACCAGATCTAATACATCTAAGCACTTAGCATAAGGGATTAGATCAAATCTAGTAGATTCAAGCACTAATCAAGTTCAAAGAGGTTAGATCTAGCATCCAGAGTCATCTTAAGAACAAAGCATAAATAGATCTATATTAAAGCACTTAGCAAGTAAAGACATAAACACATCATAACATTTCACAGAGTAGAATAACATAGTATTTACGTGGTTCACCCCCACCCTAGGGATACATCCACCAAATCTTCTTCTTTATTAGCTTCAATCAGTCATCTACATGCACAGAGCCACAAAAACCGTACTCCACGTAGGACAGGAGATCTACGCGCACCTCACTAGATCCTCCTTCCTCGAGCTAGTTCTAGTGCAAAGCCTTTCATAGTCTATTACAACCACTTGCACTTAGCTCTACAAGTTTCTCACAATATGCACAGAGCATCTACAAACCATACTTGCACTTATCACTTAGCTTATCGGCCTCTTAGGTATAGTTCTTACATCACCTAGCTAATTATTTATACTTTACAAAATAGGCCTAAACATGGGTAAACCCATGGGCCGACATCCCATACCCATTACATAATCCCAAATCCCAAAAAGGACCCAAAAAGGGGTTGATATCCTGTGATCTCTGCTTCGTCTTGTGCTTTGTCTTTGATAAGATGTCGAAGTCCCAAAATAGGTCAAACTTGACCAAATATCTCCCAAAACTTGGTCAAGGGCCAACATTGCTTGAGGTAGAGGGAGTTGAGATCAATGTGGTCTGAACTGTCGAAGGTGGGTTAGGAGGAAAAATACCCCCTGTGGTAGTAGCCGAAATGGGAGTATGAGGACTCTTGGACGAAGTAGAAGTATTTTCTTCCATGGCTTCTTGTAAGAATAGATGACGCTCGGAAGGTGTCACCTTAGGAGGGACAACTTGTACTAAGATTGACACCAACAAGTCAGTAATCAGAGGGTTGTATGGCCCGAGAGATTCTGCTCCAAGTTTAGAAACAATAGGTTCCTCCAAAGTCGAATAATATCCTTGTGGACCAGACTCGAGCATAGTTTCCTACGGCCCAGTTTCTTCAAACAACCCTTGTTGTTCAATTCTTCTCCACAACAGTGGCGAAGGTGGTTCTAATGCAACCAGCGGTAGGCCCTGAAGCCTTCAGGACTAGTGGAGCTCTTGATCTTCCACTTTGTGAAAATATCAATTGACACAGTAAGGCTTAAATAGCATTTAAAATACAAGAACACACTAGAAAACATCCTATACGAGAAATCAAGCACACAACTATCTAGTAGGAAGAAAAGTTACACTAGCCAACACTAGAGAAACTAACCGGTGCAAGTGCAACTCAAACACAGAAGAACCCTCCGGGTATACTCTGCGAAGTGTGACCCAACATTTTCCCTAGGTACTGTGGTATACCCGTGCAGTCACCCATGCAATTCCCTATAACATGGGAAACTAAGTTGTCAGCTCGTATTCAGTCACTAGGCGGTTACAGTGGACAGTCGGGTGGATCACAATGAGCAGGATAAAAAGTATAAAAAATATCGAGGGTATCGAAAGAAAGTGTTCTGGAAGAAAACAAAGGATCTTGAAGAGATTTGAGGTCCACAAATCTACATAGGAAAATGCATTAAGTAGTACTCCCACGAGAGATCCTTAATACGCATTCCCCACTAGGTTTAGTCCAACTTTGGAGGGGTTATATTCACTACCTTTCCTCACACGACCTCATGTTTAGCCCCTATGTTAGAGGCGGGTCCCAGATAAATTTTACGACACTGGACTTTGACACTCCCTAACTCTGACTCCAATGTTTTTTTTAACGACCTTGAAGAGTTTCCTCTCCAACCTAATTCAAGGCCCTAACCCTAAACTAGTTAGTTGACCCTACAAACATAAAAAGTCTAGTTAATTTTAGATTTAGCGTTCTTTTTAATGTCTTGATTTACTCGAGGGATATGGTGGTGAAACTAGAGATGTTATAAGAGAAAAAAAAGAGGAGAAAAAGATGAAACTCGAAAGAGGAATTACTTCTAATCAAAAGCAAAGTTTTACAACTAACTCTTTGTAACCAACTTTTCTTTAACTAAATTTTTCAAGATCTTGAAAAGAAAACCTAAAACATATTTTTGCTTGACTACAAGCTACTTATGTTTCAAGAAATCAGTAAAGAAATTAAAACATAGACTCTTTTTCCTTTTTATAAAATAACCAACTCTAACTACTTTACCAAACTGAAAAGAAAATCACTTTTTTTAAATTGCTTCAAATAGAAAAACCGAAATAAATCTTTCTTTCTCTTTTTTTCAAATAAAGTGAAAGGGGTAAAAAGAACACTAAAACAAGACTGAATCACATCTTTGGCCCATTGTGGATTGTAGGGAATCACTAAAGAAACCAAGAAGGAAGATATATAATTCACAAGCTTGCTTAAAACCCTTTCAAAATTAAACACCAGAAAATCAAGAAGACAAGTAAACTGAACTCTAATCCCAGGATATGGTTGTAAGACAGAGACTCTGGACTGATCCAAGAAACCTTGAGAAGTGTGAAATTCAATTAGGAAAGAGGCCAACTCCCTCTTTTTCAAACTTTTCTTGAAACAGAGACATGGGTTGTTGCATCAACAACCTTCGTATGTACATGGTATATTTACTGAGTAGAGCACGTATGTACATGGGATGACTCAAGACAGGGTGTGTACACCTCTGTATCTTTCCAAAAAAAAGATAGACTCATAGGGCAGGGACAACTGTTATAGCACCAAAAGGTGACTAGGATCCCTTAATAGACTCAGAAAACTCGACAGAAACTTGAAAGGAAAACAAACCAATCAAACAACCCAAAATCCCCTAAAAACCCCTAGTGGCTTCCCCAGTATGGTCGCCAATTCTGCTAGCGGGAAAAAACCCCCTTTATCTACACCAGGTTTCAGAATGTAGGTAGATTGATTAACCATATAAAATTCAATTAATTCTATGTACTACCCCAAACATACAAAAACTCATATGAAGAAAGCAAGGAAAAGGAGACCGAGTAATTATACCTATAATCCCACATCTGGTGATGACCTCGTCGTGCTTGGAAGTTTCATTGATTGCACGTCTCCTCCTAGGGCTGACCTACATCCAAATATTGAAAAATAGAAAACTAAAAGCATGTTATTCCATATATAAGTTAGGGTTATATGTTAGAATGTCAAGCATAAATAAATAAAATTATTCAAGACACCATCATTTGGGACAGGAAAATGTAATTATTTTATTAATAACACATATATTATACCTTTACAATCTAAGTCGGCCACAGTTCCACGAACCTGGTCCGAGCTCCTCTTCACCAATCTCCAAGTGCACCTTGTATGAAATTCTCCTCTCAACATTTTGATCTCTTCTTGGGAAGTGAATGGGTTCTGATGGAGGAAGAAGGGGATAATGAGGGAATGCTGAGGCAATTCTCAGAAAAGGAAACAATATCTTGAGCAAGGAGGGGAAGTGAAATCGAGCAGAGTTTCACTGTTCTTATTCTTAGATGTGAAATGAGACCCCAACACCTCCTCTTATATGACAAAAGGATGGTTATTTGGTTGGGTGACATGATATAGTAGGTGGATTAGTTGGAAAACTACCAATAGCCCATGAATTTCAACGAATTCCTTGCAACTTTTTATTTTTTGAAACGTTTACAAGTATACGCGGGATGTAATGGTGCAACATGTGTATGCACGCGAGTTGTAGTGGTGCAGAAAGTGTATGTACGTGGGCAGTAATGGTGTAGGGAACGTACATCTTCTAAAAATTGGTTTTTTAAGAAGAGAAACTCAGTAGTGCTTTGGAAAAAAATGCAAGTAAGAGGGCCAAGGCAATGTATGCATGTGTAGAGAAATTTAGGGTTATAACAATTGTTTTTGTGATCTGGCACATATTTTCTTCGGCTATTGGTTTGGCAATTGATTTTTGACCCTCCTTAGCATTATGATCGGTAATCTATCTCATGGGTCCTTCCCTTATCCCCATGTGTGTTGAGACTTGGAGCTGAATGAGTGTGTCATGTTGGCCCTAATCTACGACTTGATACACGCTCCCATCCACTTGTAAGATATGTGATTATTGCGTTGAAAACTGCCAACTAATTTCTTATTGTCGTTGGAATATTTTTGTTGCCCTGAATGTAATCCAAGATATCAAAAGGTTTAATTTTCGGATCAAAGGGTAACCTCTTGTGAGATCCTTCCACCTTTTAAAACTTAGCTTATTATATTAAAAACTTACATGTCTAATTAAACATAACTTGGACATTTACGTCCCTTGATCATTTTTTATATTGTGATCGTTAAATAATGTTCTTGAATTTTCACAAGCCAATGTGCAAGTTTACCTGAAAGATGAGTTTGTGAAAGTAAAAACTTGATAGTAGGTAAAGGGACTGTTACCTACATGTGCTTTCCAAGAATAAAGTGGAAATGTTTTTCTATAGCCTTAGAAAGAGAAAAATTATGTTTTTCAATAAGAGAATATTTTATTTCATCATCATATAAGATTTTGGCTCATGTAAGCTACAGTTTGTTTGTTGTTTTGATCATCATTTTGCAGAAGAATAACAAAAATTGCTTCTTCTATTGAGTTTGTATAGATAATGAAGTCTTTGTCAAAATTCAGTTCCACCAAGACCGGTGCAGAATTGATTGATTTCTTAATTCCTATGAAATCTCTTTCAACATTCTCTGTCTAAGAAAAATATCGATTTTTTTTTAGCATGTTATGAATAGGCTTAACCATTACAAAGAAATTAGGAACAAATATTCTAACAAAGTTAACCCCTCCCATAAAATATTGAATTTCATGTCTAGATGTAGGGGCCAGAAGATTTAAAATTGTGGTAACCCTCTTAGGATCAATGTTGATCCTTGAATATAAAAAAATGTGACCAATAATATTACCTTGAGTGACACTGAAGAGATATTCCGAAGGATATAGAGATATGCCAAATTTTTTGCATCGGAAAAATACTTTTTTAAGATTATCAAAACGATTTGATTGGTTTTTAGAATACACAATTAATTCTGTTATCACTGAAATTTCGTCCGCACAGGGCGACAAGAACTCCGCATCGTCAGCACAGAAAAACAGTCGTTCATGGCACAAGGATTAATTCCACAGCACATCAAAAGGGTCAAAACTATGTAAAATGGCCAAAAAATTACAAAGCGCTATGCACCCACTGGGTGCGCGCGCGCGCGCAACATCTTCGTACTTGGAGCGCATATGCGCGGCTGTGGGGTGAAAAACCCGCGCGCCTGCCAAACAACGCATTTATGAAACTGGTTGGCCTCCCAACCACTAATGGATCGGCTCCCAAGTCGATTTGACATCAAATCCGAGCTCAATCTGCGTGGGGAGGCTGGTCAAAGACCTAATTGTGCCCTAAAGAGCCCCTTTTCACATTCAAAAGAGGTTGCATAATAACCCAATGCTTGGCTATAAAAAGCCTGTTGGAAATATGGCTACAGCAGAGATGACGCAGATGATCAAGGTTGTCATTGATGGCAATCGATTGTGTATGGTGAACACAGATGCTGAATCTCAGATGTTGAAACGTAGATGCTGAAACACAAATGCTGAATCTCAGAT
>ML791734.1:235873-259085 GCA_009831015.1 Picea engelmannii | reverse complement strand
TGGTGGGTGACTTTGGTGTTTGTCTTGGACCTTCAAGGGCATCTAATCAAGAGGAGGGTACCCATAGAGTAATCCATGAGAATGATCCAAAGGATTCAGTAGATGCTATTGGCGACGATTTTAATGATCCAGATTCTTGATGATTTTGATGAATTATGAGTCATGACTTGTGACATAGTATGCTATGTAGTTATTTGATTATATCATGTTGATTTTGAGACTTAAGAGGATATTTAGACCCTCAATGCTTATGTATTTTCTCTTCGAACTTTAATTCTATGTATCTCAAATCTTATATCTTGATGTTATTGAACCATCTACAAGAACTTTCTGCCAGGTATGAATAATGCAGCTTATGCAACATGCTCTCTTTCATTTTAACACCATTGAAAAGAGATGGAGACATCTTGAGTGTGGTCGGTGACATAAATCTCACATTTCTAATACTCACAATTTTCTGATATGCTGTTCTTTTCATATTTTGGATTGTTGCAGAGTACTTATAACTTAACTATTTTTATACCTATACTACTATTTTCATTTCACAATTATTTTCCTCATTTTGAATTGTCAAGGGAATTTTTTGTGGAGTCGGAGCCTCCATCTGTATAGCGTTAATGTTTTAATCCTTATTTTCATTCAATAACTCTGTGGCTGTTCTGGATTTCCAATCCATTCAGTCACTATCTTCCTTTATATTATGGTTTATGAATTTTGATTTTATAGAGGTCTCTAATCTCATGTTATTATTGTGCTTAAAACTTTTTTCTTGATGTTATTGAACCATCTGCCAAAGCTTTCTGCCAGGTTTGAATAATGCATCTTTTGCAACTTGCTATCTTTCATTTTAACACCGTTGAAAAGAGATGGAGCCATCTTGAATGTGGTTGGTGGCATAAATCTCACACTTCTAACCACAATTTTCTGATATGTTGTTCTTTTATCATAATTTGGATTGTTGCAGAGTATTTATAACTTATCCCTCTTCATACCTTTGGAAGATCATATTATCCTACTATTTTCAAATCACAATGCAATTCCCCATTTTGAACTGAAAAGGAAAATTTGTCTGGAGTGGGAGCCTCCAACTGCATTGCCTTACATGTTTTAATCCTTATTTTTATCCAATGGCTGTGGTAGTTCTGGCCTTCCAATCCATTCAGTCCCTATCTTCCTTTATATTATGGCTTAGAAATTTTGATTGTATAGAGTTTTCTAAGCTCATGATATTATTGTGCTCTTTCTTGTTAAGTGTTTTATAATTAGTGTAGGAATTTTCATTTTACAATAAAGCACAATAGGGCATCACGATCCTAGACAAAACGGAATTTTTATGATATTTGTTCCACGGACAAATCCTGTTGTATTGGATAAGTAGATAAATGATATAATTCAAGAGTTGTGTAGCCTGTTAGATGGTGTGCTATTGTTGTTCGGACTTGCATATTCTTCCTCAGTAATTCATATGGGATAGAAGTAGTTTGAGTAGCATTTTTGTATCCCAGCAACTTGTGGGTAAATGTGGCTGATGTACTTTTATTAGAAGGCATACAAATGATATATTCTCTATTTTCCTATAAACAGGTTCGTGAAGCACAGGAAGCACAAGCGTCAGCTGGTGCAGATGGAGTTGAACTGCTTCTTGGCGGTACCACTATTCTGACTCCAAATGACATGTTCGAGTTACTGCTGGGTTCATGTAGCTACATATGATATGACATGTTTGCGTTACGGCTGGTTTTTGTAGGTACACATGTCCTGATTCGATTTTTTCCTTCAAATGTCAGTAAATACTGCTCATATAATGTGACTTTAGTAACCATAACACATGCTTCCTCTGACCTGCTGATTATTTCCTTCAGTATTTTGAAGGTCCAAATTAAGTTCTTCTCCATGTTCTATCCCGATCATTGGAATTATACCATAGTACCTTATATGTCGTTGTAGGGTACAAGCTGAAAATTGAAATCGAATTCTTTATCAAGATCCCTGATTGTTTGAGTTGTACTTTTACAATTATTAGTCTGCGAGTTGAGATGAGCCCATATTGCAAGCATGAATCTTCCAACATGTAGCGTTTTTTAAGAAATGCTCATACATGAAACAGGATTCATGTTCATATGGCTGTTGCAAACATTTATGACATCAGTGTATGCTATTTTTTTGTAATGTGGTCCCTAAATTTATATAATCTTAATTTTTAAAATTTACACAACCAACTTAGAGGGTTATCACGGAGTTTGGTCTACTATCCATGGATGATTGTGATGAAAAAGGAAAGATACCATCTTTGCCTATAATTGTTTTTATGGGATGTATTTTAACGTGGATCATAGACTGTTCCTTCGATTAGAAGAATATGCAAAACAATCCTTTAATAGTGCTGATTAGTACAAACATTGAAAAAATAAAACGTCACCTTATTGATGACGGCAACATTACATGTCTGTTAAATTAATCATTGCAAAAATGATGTATAAATTATCAATTTTCTAAATGGTTCGATGGATCTTACAACATTTTCAAGTCAATTTTACATTTTTAAAAAATTTCCGAATTTGGCACTCAATCGCTCTATTAATTACTCTATTATTTAAGAGTTTTGAGTTCTTAAATAAGTATACACTTTGAACTTATCATCATTCATTATAAGAGCGAGAACATCCATAATCCTATATTGCAGAATAAACTGACATTGAAATTTACATGCGCATAACAGCTGATTCTAATACCATAGTGGTCTAACATATTTCATCATTGGAGCTGTAGTGACATCTTTGCTAGAAAACAGCTTTATCCAAATTATGAAACATTGTTCTTTTCAAAAGAAACTTGTTCTATTAAAGTACAAAATTATCGACGAAGAAAGCCAATAAAAATAGTAAAGGCTGCTAAAACCTTTATGATCCTTTTGATAGCATAACTTGTATTTAACTTCAATGTTGCAAAACAAATAACCAATTGGTACAATCAACCGAAGCCATACGTCTTTTTTGATATCAGAAATGTTTCTTCATTTGGGTACTTCCTCTCAAGTTGATCTTTTGCTTTTTTTTTCAAGATTATCATGACGGTGTGTCCTTAGGGGTTGGGGAAACTTTGTTGCATCTCGAGGATGGGGGCAAGATGGGGATGGCATTTAACATTCCCAATTTAAGAGAATGGGTTGGGGAAACTTTGTTGCATCTTGAGGATGGGGGCAAGATGGGGATGGCGTTTAACATTCCCAATTTAAGAGAATGGGTTGGGGGATCCTTTTGAAAGGGGCGCCTCTTCATTTGAAAAGTATTATGGAGATGAAACACATAAAGAAAACCAAGATACTTGAGAGAGTTACCTGTATTACATTGCATACATTAGAAAAAACTTTCTTGTAAAGGGTTATGAGTTATACAATTCAATCAACTTTATGAATGTGGGATAGATCAATAAACAAATGAAAGTAAATTAAGGCATAAAACGATAAAATAACTTAAAGTGAACATGACTTTATGAATGCTTATGTCTAATCTTTGATTGACCATTATTATAATCTACATTTACTTTAACACCCTCCCTTAATGGTCAATCTACTAATTACACTAGGCTTATCTCATAATTTTACATATTTTTCAGAACCTAAAGACTTGGTGAAAATGTTTGCAGTTTGGTTTTGTGGGACAATACTGCAGCTCAATAGTGTTAATTTTCTAATCCGAGTACCTAGATAACTTATTACCTTGTGATTTCCTTGCTAAAAGTTTAAATTGCAGCGTCACAAAATAAACTATATTGACTGAAATAATTAACTGAAATAAATACCAGAAGCAAATAAACCAATTTCAAACATACACAGATTTTTCCTTTCAAAGATCTACTTTTCATTAATAATGAATCCAAGCTTACAAGGGCTCCCTTATTGGGAAAATGGCCCACTGAGAGAATACGAGAAAACTGTAGACAACACCTGCAAAACCCCAACAACTCTGTCGTTGTTGTACGACCCTGAAGTCCAACCTACTACGATATGTACCGCCCTGTCTCACTGTAGCCCGTGTATGTATGTGCCCTGTTGCACTGTAAGGCATGTATATACACACCTTGAGAAAATTGCTCGATGTGCACAACTCGACCCTACGACTTCGGAACGACCAATACATGTGACTGTTGTTGTTCTTTCTCCTTTGGCCTGAGCAAAATGTTCTCCTCTTGCTCTCACTATGAGTCACTAACTCCAAATAGATGTGATGTTATGATCTGTCTTTCTCTTTCACCTGGCCTTGCTTTTATGATCTTGAGTTATACTCTAACCCTAATCTTCAAAGTGATCAACGGTTGAGATTAGATCTCACCTCACTTGAGATCAATGACTAAGATTCATTTAATTCACTAATGCTAATAACTTTAGCATTTCATTAAATTAAACTTGATTAATTAATAAAAACACTTTACTTTAATAATTCCTTTAATTAAAGTAAATTGCTAAGGTTGAAGGCTTCCTTGGACGAATTCCACATGTCTAGACAGTTAGACTTGTGCGGAAGTACATGTTCAATGCTACAAACTTCAACACTTCCTCTTATCGATGAATGTACTTTTGGAAGAGCCACCTTGGACTGGCCATCCCTCCAATATCGACACAATGTTCCACTCATCATCTTGCACCATAGCATCCTGATAAACCTGATGGTCTGCTACTTCTTCAATGACATTACTCCTTAGTGCCATGAAGTTTGGAAACTTTTTTGTGTTGAATTTTCATAAGAGATGATATTGTATATGAAATGTGTTGTTACAATGATGAGTGTTCCATATATATAGACATATGGTGACCATCCATGAAAGGATGCATCCCTTGGATAATAAATATATATATGGAACACTCATCATAAATAACTACTTATTTATGATACATATTTATACCTTATATAAACATATTATTATATTAATAATATTACATTCATAATATTGTTTAATAATTAATGATCATATTATTGATTATTAATCTAGGAGAATGTCTTTCCGATGCTGCTCAAACATCAACACTTTGGAGGCTTGCTCTCCTTGACTGTGCTCCTAAGATCCTCATCACGCTCTTGAGCATCCTTCAATGTTTGCTCAAATCACCTAGGTTTCCTGACATAACTGAAAGGGGATAAATCCTCCTCCCCACCTAAAGTTTGACTCTTTGAACTGGAAGCTACTGAGCGCTACTCATCATTCAGAGCCTCCTGCTCCCCTCTTCTGTTACTGGTGGTAACCGACGAGACTTCCTAGATGCCAAGTTCTCCTCGAACTTAACATCTCTGCTCACAACTGTCTTTCTTTGTGCTAGTATGAAGATCTTGTAAGACTTTGATGTCTCATTGTACTCCATAAATATGCCATTCTCTCTTGACGTCTCCAACTTCGTCCTCTTCTCCATAGGAACATGGATGTATACTGGACAACCAAAGATCCTGAAATGTTCAGTCTCTGACTTCACTCCTATGAATGCTTCCTTAGGAGTCTTGTCCCCCAATATCTTGTGATTCTCTTGTTCTGCACATATACATCCGTGTTACATGCCTCTGCCCAAAGGAACATAGGTAGATCCTGGTCATGTATCATAGCCCTGGCAGAACCGATGATGGATTGCTTCTTTCTTTCCACAACCCCATTCTGTCTAGGGTTGTATGAGACTATCAACTCCCTCTTGATCCCTGCTTCCTTGCAGAAATCCTTGAAGTTATTGGAGGTGTACTTTCCCCCATTATTCAACCTTAAGACCTTGATCTTCTTTTCTGTCTAGTTCTCCACCTGAGCCTTGAACTCCCGAAACCGATTGAAGACCTCATCCTTGGTCTTCATAAAGAAGATCTATGTTTTTTTGGAAAAGTCATCAATGAATGTCACATAGTATGATGCTCCCTACACTATGTTGGGCCCCAACAACTCCCCCTATTTTTTTACAAAATTTAAAGGGCCCCCATTAGAATCTTGATAATTATAATGAGCTACAGAATCAACCTTTTCAAATAGTTCCATACCTTGGCTTGCTTTGAGACAAACTTAAGACATTCACTATAATATGAGACATTCATTACAAGAGTATATGTCAAAATTTAGAAACGAGCATATAAATCTTAATTTAAACAAAAACGTTAATTTTTATCAACTGTTTACTTTCGTTTAAATTATGATTATGCGTTCTTTCTTTTGCTCATTAGCAAGTTTGACTATTTTGAATAATGGGTTCAATACTTCATCAAATAACATCTTGGTTGATTTCTCATTTTCATAAAATCATTTGGTCATATTAATTAATTAAATTCTTTTCATTTTGCATCTCATTTTAAAATAAAAATAATAATTAAAAAAAATAAAAATATCTATGATTTGTTTGATTTTGTAAAAAACCAAAATTAATATTTTTCTCTTCTCCATTAACTTGAAGCTTCTAGAATTTTAAGATTATATTTGAAAGAAAATTATAAACAATGTTTGTTTAGAACTTATAGTTAGTTTAAATTCATTTTTTATTTTATTGTTCTAGATTTTGTTTTATTCACAATTTTTAGGTTTCTTTTTGTTTCACATGTTTCTATTATCAAATATTTGATACAGATCTGATCATGGCTTGATTTTATTATCCAAATACGTTCAAGATGATTGATCCAAAAATATTATTGGATTGCTACAAATAATTTTATGAGCAACAACAGATAAAATTTGGAAAGACGTCAAGACCAGACAGACGATTTTGCAGGACTGATTGCAGCCAAACCGTGAAGAATTTGAAGAAACAGTTGAAAACCCATTTCCCAAATGGACATATTTACCTTTCATGTAGAAATTTTCCCAAAAACATGCACGCTTTGAGAGATATTGATGTCTCTTTACGAGACAAATTTCAGGTGGCGAAAATTATTAGTGACGTCCAGACTGTTCACTCATTGTATAAATATATGAAAAAGTTCAAAGCCATGAGGATCCAGGAATTGAAGAGGAGGATTTTTATCCTTTCTCTTTTGTATATTATTTCTTTTGTAATTTTTTTTTTTTTTTTCAAATGGAGTAACAGATGGTTGGAATCTTTGGGAGAATGGACGAGTATTTTCAAAGAAGAATATGGAATTCTAGGTAGCTTAATGACTTTTGTCCTGTGAGTAAAATGGTTTCATTTTCATTATAATATCTTCATATTCTTTGATTAATTGATTATGCATTGATTTAAATTAGCTTTAGTCTAATTTATCAATACATGGTTAATTATTATCATTTATATATTATTTTTTTCAATCTTTAAGAGTCTATTATTCCAAAAATTTATTTTTGGACCACAATATGGGCATGTGATTTTGAGAAAGAATATGGGAAAGCAATTCATCTTTGACTTTAGACCTGTGTGATGCTTATTCCATTTCGTTCTTTCATTACTGTTGTATCATGAGAATATTATTATGGTTGATTTTAGCTTTAGCTTGTCATCATATGGTGTTTTCATACTGTTAAATGTTATATGTTGTCCATAATTTCTTATTCCATTTTTTTATGTGTGATTGATCTATCATTTGATCATTTTTGAAATTATTCTTAATGTTAAATGTTGGATAAAATCAATATTCAGATCTGAGTTTTCTCTCATTCTTAAATATTGATCATCTTAAGATCACAACATTTTTTTCAATTAGATGTCTTTTTGTTGTTATTAATTTACTCCAATATCAAATACTTCTTTGAATGTATTCTGGAAGTGCTGGTATTGTTTTGTTATAGGTTTCCCTTAACAACAGTACAGGCAGGAGCTCATACAACACATGAAGATAAACTCAGTTGACGGATCAGTTAGAGGTTAGTAGATACATTCTTTTCTTTTATTTAGAATTGTTTATGAATGAAACAATAATTACATTAATTAGTTTTCACTGTTTCAATCGTATTCATTTAGTATTTATTTGTTTAATATCTTTAAAAAAAACAAAAAAGAAGTGTTGTTCATATTTGATTAAGAAACCTTATCAAACAATCATTTTCGCAAGATTTCATGCAAACATTGTAACCTGTATATATATTGTTTATATTCACATTTCTTTTTAATAAACATAAGTCAGTAATATAATATTTGTTAGCATCATAGATTTTAGATTAGTTTCATTTCTTTTATTATTTTTAGGACTTTAGTTGGCCAACGGAGCCATTAAACTTGTCAAAATAGGTTACACCAAATGGCTTGGGTTATTTAGACAACCCCGGACCAGATCTATTCTTCCAGTTGACGGCAAGTCAAATTTGTCCGTCAACACATTGATGCTATTGACATCGGTCCACTCACGTATGGATGTATAATAAAGTAAATTAAAGTAAATTACTGAGGTTGAAGGCTTCCTTGGACGACTTCCACACATCTAGACACTTAGACCTGTGTGGAAGTCCATGTGTGGAAGTCCATGTTTGATGCTAAAAAATTCAACAAATAGATCCATCCTCTACAAGCTCTATAATGAAGTGGCAATATATTTCAACATGCTTGGTACGCTCGTGGAAAACTGGATTCTTGGCTAGTTTGAGCACCCCTTGATTGTCACAGAATAGGGGTGTTAGCTCTATCCGCTAGATCTTCATTTCTAAAAGCATCCTCCTGAGCTAAACTATCTCACAAGCTCCTTTCACTACTCCTTGATATTCTTCTTCTGTCGATGACATGGCTACTGTATGTTGCTTCTTGCTAGTCCATGTGACTACACTCATGCCAAGGTTGAATACTTATCTAGAAGTTGATTTTCTGTCATCCACAACCTACCCAATCTGAATTTGTATACCCACACAACCTAGGGTCTTCGCTTTTGTTGTACAAAATTCCAAAATCAGGTCTCTCTCTCACATATCTCAATACCTTCTTTGTTGCAGTTCAATGTTCTACTTTTGATGCTGTCATGAATTTAGAAATGAATCTCACAACGTAACTCAAATCGGGGCTAGTGGTTGTAAGGTACACCAAGCTCCCTACTAGCTATGTGTAAGCTGTCTCATTAACTTCCTTGGAGTCGGTCTTGGCGGAAAGCTTCAACCTTTTCTCCATAGGTGTAGACAAGATTTTGCAATTTGTCATTTTCAATGTGTCGAGCAAACTCCTAGCATATTTTGTTTGTAAGACAAAAATGCTATTACATGTTTGCCAAACCTCTGCACCTATATAGTAATGTAGGAGGCCTGAATCAGTCATGCCAAAAGATTTACTCATATTAGATTTGATATGTTCAATAACACTTGCCTCATGACCTATAATAATGATGTCCTCTACATATATGACTAGTATAATGATTTCATTACCAATGCTTTTGACATACATGTTGGTATTTGGAGGACTCCGTTGGACTCCATGATCATCCAAGTACTTATCAATCTTAATGTACCATGCCCCAAGTGCTCGTTTCAGGCCATGTAGAGCCTTTTTCAGTCCACATACAAGATGCTCCTTCCTTGGAACCTAAAAATACTATGGTTGATACATGTAGAGTTCTTCCTCTAAACCTCCATTGTGGAAGGCACTCTTCATCTCCATTTGATGGACCTCCTAGAGAATCCGTGCTGTCATGCCTAGAACTAATTTGATGGTTTTCATCCTTGTTGTAGAAGCAAAGGTCTCCTCATAGTCAATGCTCTCTTACTGAAAGAACCCTTTTTCAACTAATTGTGCCTTGCACTTGTCGAGTGTGCCATTTGCCTTTACTTGGCCTTGTACACCCATTTGCAACCAATGTATCTCTTCCTTGGTGGAAAATATTTGAGATCCCAAGTTTGATTTTTCATTAGACACTAATGTTTGGTGGCCATGGTCTTCTCCCATTTGGGTTTCCTTGTTGCATCCTCAAACACCTGTGGCTCATAAACTCTTGAAAATTGGCCATCAATGCAAAGTTGACTATGTTTGGTTTTTGTTTTCTCTTTCCTCTTGATGATCATCCCTTCATCATTTTACCCACTCAAACATCTCCAATGGTGCCATGCCACCACTTTGGCCTCTTCTTGGGATCTCCCTCACCCAAGTCAGTGTTGTCACTATGACCTAGGCTACTTGTACCTATGTCGTCTGAATTTAGTCATTATGACCTAGGCTACCTGTACCTTTGTCCTCTCAATGTTGATTCAGGTTGTATGCATAAGAAATTTTTGGCTTGGGAGACTCCTTCTACTTAGAATCTCACCCCCTTTTAGGTGGAGCTACTTGAAGCTTGCCACTTGAATCCTTAGCCATAATGGGTTGCTCTGCAGTAATTTTGAACTTTGGAGAAGCTTGGAAAGGTCCAACTTGCTTATCAACTATGATATATCTATTGAAGTTCAAGTGATTATTGTTAACATCAACCAACCTGTAAGTTTTATGACTGTTGTTGTACCTTGTGATCATTAGTTTCTTACTCTTAGGGTTTATCTCGGTTCTTTTCTCATATGTAATCTAGGCATAGACAATATAATCAGAGACCTTAAGATGATCGACTTTGGGCTTCATCCCAGACCATGCTTCCTCTAGGGTATTCTACTTCATTGCCATCATTGGAGATCTACTCAACATATATACTATTGGGAACACTGCCTTAGCCCAAAACCCGTGTGGAACACCCTTGATCTTCATCTTACATCTGGTCATCTTTGTGATAGTGTGGTTCCACCTCTTAAAGTGTCCATTCTGCTATGACGTGTAGGGTGTAGTGAATTACCCTTTTATCCCATGTTTAGGAAAAATATTATTGAATTCTTTGGAATATAATTCCCTGCCATTTTGAGATCTAAGAGTGGTAAGGTGACAACCTGACTCTTTTTTTACTAATGCTTGAAACTTTTGAAATTCATTAAACACTTCAAATTTCAATTTTAGAAAATACAACAACATTTTTCCATGTAGTCATCAACAAAAAGAAGGAAATACTTGACATCAGTGATGAATATCGTGTTCATTAGTCCACGAATGTCTGCATGAACTGGTTGAAGGACTATGTTAGCTCCTAAGTTTTTCCTTCCTCAAATGGTGCTTTGCATTTCTTCCCTGTCTGGCAAGCTCTGCACACCCTCTATCTACTGTTAGATGTCAAGAAGTCCATCTACTGGATTCTTTTGAGCCAAATGAGAGAGATAGGCCAAGTTTAGGTGCCCATACCATTGATGCCAAAGTGTACTGATGCCCAATGAAGTCTTGGTTGCCAATGCATGCTCCTTGTCCTATCCAATGTTTGCCAGTATGAACAATCTATGGTCCTCCACACCAAGAGCAATATTCTTCTTGGTCTCCTTATCAACTATGTAGCATTTGTGATTGATAAATTTGACATTTAGATGGGTGCAGTTCCTCATAATTTAATTCATCAAGAGTAGATTAAACTCCATGTCTGGCACATAGTACACATTAAGGAAAACCAACAAAGGAATAGGCAATTTACTCCGTGAACTAGTCTTTCCTATTGGTGAAGTGTCATGATGCACCTAAATCTATGTACCAAGCTGATAACCTGAGTTGATTTGATTGTTTCTTGGCCATGAAAGCATAGAAGGTTGACGACTCCTTTGTATGCTCTATGGCATGAGTTTTTCATTGAGGCCCTCCTTGGTTGGGTTATTGATTAACTAACCTCTTTTTGTAGTGCTTCTTCATATGGCCCACCTTGTCGGAGTTGTGACATGTGATGTTCTTCATAGTCTTGCTAACATCTTCACCATTGCCTTGACCTCTCTTCTTTGCCCATTTGCCTTTGCCTTTAACATTTGTTGTAAACCCTGTTTTGTACCTTATGCCTCACTATTGGTATCAAACTGTTTCTTCTATTTGCCTTGTTGTAAGACCTTATTGCATAGCTCATCAAACTTCAGGTCAACATTCATAGTGGTGATGTTCATAGTTTCAATAAAGTGCTCATAAGCACATGTCAATCTTTTCAATGCGATTACCACCATGTCCTCCTTTTCTATCTTTTGACCAATGACACTCTGTTCTTTGATATCCTTGATCTTGAGTAAGTGCCCCTGCAAGGATGCACTCTTATCCATTGTGATAGAAAACAACATATTCTTCAAGAATAAATCTCTACCCTTATTTGAAGTTTCGTGTAACTCTCTCAAATGCCTCCAAATCCTTGCTGAAGTCTTCCCTATTTGGACCTCTTGAAGCATTTCATCTCATAGACAACATAAATAACATTACTACTTCTCTGTCTCGTTCATCAAACTTGTCATGGTCCCTACCCACAACTTATGGTTGGGTATCTTTATTTTGTTGAGAGATGTAGCTTGAGTAAGAAATTCTTGCATAGGTTCAATGTGAACATGTAGGAAGTGGATTAAGACATTTCATTGGTACCACTTTGAAAAGATGATCACTAATTCCATCTTGTAATCTCATTTGAAAAAAAAGAAAAAAATGAAAGTCTAATGTTTCGAAGTTAACTAGTCTTAGGAATCTTAATGAAATGTTCTAGAAGTTTTAGAACATTAGTGACCTAGATCAGGATTTAATCTTAGTGGTACATCTCAAGATTGAGATAGGTGGCAACCATGATTGAGGAGATTGGTTGCTAGGATTGAGGAGATTAGTTATCTTCTCTCAAAGCATAAATATGATAAGATAGGAGATGTCAACTACACACATGAGAAGACAACAGGAGTGTTGGAAGATGGTAGAGTGCATTCAAGGAGAAGATGAGCAGATTATTGAAGTGACCAACAAATACAATAGGCCACACATGCCATACCATCATTGTAGCAGTCGTTTTTTCATGCATAGGTTGTACACCCTTAGATTTGGTCCTACATCCTTATATTTGGCTGTACACTATTGTTAGAGGTGATTTTATTGACCATACAATTGCTAGTTCAAAGCAGGCTACATAGGTCACCTTGTAATCTTTGATCAAAGGAATGAAAAACTGATTTGAAGGAGAAATCCTTGTGTATGTGTTTTATTTTTTCCATTGTTCATTTTCCAACTATTGTGTGATGGATGTAATGTTCATAAATTTAATTTTTTTCTATCAAATAAGTTATATTTTGAGTTATTTAATGAAATAACATTGGGACAACAATCACCTAGGATTGAAAAATTTAGATACATAGGATGATAACAACCAACCAAGCACCTGTACTCAAATATGACCAACGCACGCTGTTTCCAAGTATTACAGTTTTTACTAGAGAGCCTCCCATTTCCTTCTAGCATGATGTTGGGTAAAGAGGCCATTAGTACAAGTCAAAAATGCAAAAATATACATTGAAATAGAGTAAAATGTTGAAAATATTTGTTCTTCACTATCTCAATTCACGAATCTAGAGTAAGAACACTTGTGTACTAGCTCTAAACCCATGTAGCGGCCACATATCACTGAAACACACAGATTCCTAATAATTTTGTTCAAAAACAACTCAAAAACCTATATATTTTAATAAATATGCTGAAAACAATAGCAAAACACTAAGATCTGCTAAACAAAAATGCCAAAACACATATTTTTACCGATCTGCTAAAAATCAACACTAAAACAATTAATTTCTCCTTGCTTTGTACAAATTGTATGGTCCTTGGTGGTTGTTTGTATTGCGTTTGTACAACTGTACTGCTTGATTTTGGTTGTTGTCCTATACAAATTTCTCCTTGGTGACATTCGTACGTTGACAACTATGTAAGGATGCTAATCCATATGATTCACAGTTGTACGACAACCATATAGTCTCACGTGCACCTAAAACTTCTTTGGCAGCTGGACTTTGATGACCATATGTTCGATAAATATGGTATATCCATAAAAGTCAAAAACCTTAAGAAAACCACTCACACAGATAGATCAAATATTAGAGCACCAATGTTTTACGTGGTTAAAACCTCAGATAGGGAAACAATACGCAACCCCAATCAACACAACCGCTTGAGACAATATATTAATGTAAAAAAAAATAAGTTACATGAGTTTCTCACAATCGATCATCAATAAATGACCCTTACTTTTAAAATAGAGATCATGGACCAATCGAGTGTTGAGACACAAATCGATATAGTCGTTATTATTGAGAAGAACCATTAGATCACTTTATGTTTAAAACATAATCGTGACCATCAGATTAGATAATTACAATGCACACTAAATAAACACACTTTCCATAAAAACACATTAGACCAAGTATATCTTAGCTAACTCCTAAGTGTTTAAACATCATAACATCCATTTTTAAGAACAACTTGGGATATGATTCAAGGATTTACATAGTTGACACAATAAGAGAAGGAAGGAGGCATTAGAGCCTAGCCCCCTTTAATGACAACTTCCTAAAATCCTAGTATAGATTGAAGTTTGAAACACTTTGCTTTTGTAAGAGATTTTGTGAAAATGTCAGCAACTTGATCATTTGTAGGGCAATAGGGCACTTCAAGAACACGATCGCAAAGAATATTTCTAATGAAGTGCATGTGTAGCTTACTGTTGAATTGGATCTTTGGCGAGATGAATCACAGTGTAATCCATGTACCATACCGTGATTGGATCTTGCTTATGGAATCCAAACTCTAAAAGGATTTGCGAAAGCCACAAGGCTTCTTGACTTGCACTAACTGTTGCTCGATACTTTTATTTTGCTAAAGAAAGAGCAAGTGCATGTTGCTTCTTACAAGCTCAAGTGACAAGGTCATAACCAAGACTGAAAACATAACGAACGATAGACTTTCGATCATCAGGGCCTGCTAGTCCAACTGGAATCTGTTAAATTTAGAGCAACTATTAAGTTCTTTTCAATTTACTAGACAATAATAGCATAAGCAAGATCAATGAAAGATACACAGTCACAAGGTACACATAATTTATCCTGGGAAACCCTCATGGGGGAGAAAACCCAACAAAAACTTCCTTAATATAGATTGTCAATACAATGCCAAGGCAATAAACCAAACACAAGAGAATATCCAACACTGAGAAATGCGCCTCTCTCTTCCTTCTTCTGACAACTGGAAACTGCAACTTCCTCCAAACTTGCGCACTAGATGAGTGACTTGAGTGAGTGAGAGAATGAGGCATCATCCTCTCTTATTTATACTAGCTGATAGGCGCTAGGGTTGGGTCTCTTCACCAACCTGGGCCAACTTCTTCAATTAGTGGCTAAAACCACTTTAATTAGCCCTAGGGGATGACTTCTTAATTAGCATAATTTAATTAGGGTTCGACCAATCCACAAAAGGAGATTTGGTCATTTACAAAGCCCAACATGATCAATCCACAAAAGGGGATTGATCTATTTAATAATAATTCAATAATAAGTAGAATATTCTTCGCAGTTACAATATTTCAACACTCCCCCTTGACAAGAAGGGTATTCTACAATACAACATCATCAATATAGAGAGATGGAAACAACATCAACAACATCTAGAACACTGATTGACACATATATAAATCATCGAAAGTTTTCCTCATCATCAATAACATCATCGTTCACATCATGGAGCTGTAATAGTATCATCATCGTCATTCACAACATGGAGCTAGAATAATATCATTGTCATCATTCTTTGCATCAACATCAATTAGTATAACACTAATACAACATCATCAATTAGTACAATACTGATACATCATCGTCAACATCTTCAACATGAAGCTAAAGTAGCAACATCATCATCATCTTCAACATGAAGTTGAAGTAGCATCATCATCATAGTATCATCATCATCATCTTCAACATAAAGCTGGAATAATAATATCACCAACATGAGGCTAGTACAACAACATCAACAACACGAGACTGGTACAACAACATCAACATCACGAGGCTGGATCAACATCAACAACACAAGGCTGAGACAAAAACATCATCAACATTATCAACATCATCATCACGAGGCTGAGATAACAACATCATCAATACGAGGCTGATATAACATCATCATCATCATCATAGGGCAACAAAATGAGGCAGGTGTAACACCAACATTTTGTGGTACTATGATAGTCCCTAGGGATCTGCCCAGGAATCATAAGATTCCATGGGATATAAAATCCTAACGAAGCTACCACATGGTACTATGACAGACCGTCCTTATCGAACCTTCGAGATCTTCCCAGGAATCATACGATTCCCTAGGATTATGAAAATTCTAACAAAGCTACCACTACTGACCACAATTGACATATACATGCACAAGTACTCTGACATACCGTCCTTACCGGACCTTCGAGATCTATCCAAGGATGGTCAGTCCCCTAGGATATAAAATTCTAACTGAGCTACCCGCTATTGGTCAGGATACTATAGTATCATCAACATCACTCCCCCTTTTGAGGGAGGTCCTTTCAGACTATACCAATCTTTTCTCGAAAGTATTCAAAATTTACACGAGATAGAAGCTCGGTCAACACATATGCAACCTGCTCATCTGTGCCAACATATTGGAGCTTAACAACTCCCCTCTGCACCATATCACAAATGTGGTGATACCATATTTCTAGGTGCTTTGACTTATCATGGAACACTGGGTTCTCCGTCATCTTTATGCAACTTTGATTATCACAAATAATCACAATTTCTTCTATCTCCAGATCGAATAGACCTATCAACAACTTCCGAAGCCATATGGCTTCACAATTGGCGAAACATGCAACAATGTATTCCGCTTCTTTCGTGTTGAGAGCAGTACTAGATTGCTTCCTACTTTGCCATGAAGTCATGGCTAACCCCAGACTGAAACAACATGCTGAAGTGATCTTTCTGTCAGAAATACTTGCTGCCCAATCTGAATCAGTATATCCATAAAGTCTGAAGTCATGATTTCTAGTATAACAAAGACCATATTCCAACGTACCCTTAAGGTATCTCATCACATGTTTTGCAGCTACAAGGTGAACATGTCTGGGCTCTACCAGATACCGACTCAAGGTTTTCACAACAAAACATATATTTGGCCTGGTATTCGTCAGATACATCAATGGACCAATAACCTCTCTGTACAGAGTAGCATCAACCAATTCTGACGAAGTGTCTACCAGGAGCTTCAACTTTGTTCCCATGGGTGTGCACATGGCTTTACATTCCAACATATCAAACCTCTTCAGTGTTTCAAATGCATACTTCCCTTGGTTAAGGAAGATCTTCTGTGGGATATGCCAAACTTCGAGACCTAAGAAATAGTGCATTAGGCCTAGCTCTTTCATCTCAAATTCTGCAGCGAGCTTCTTCTTACAATCAATGATGAGATTTTCTTCATCTGTCAAGAATAAATCATCTACATATAGTAGCAACATCACTGGCTCATCATTCATAACCTCAAAGTAAAGGTTAGAATCAACATTACTCTTGGTAAAGCCCAAGCTCATCAGGGAGCTGTTAATTCTGACATATCAAGCTCTAGGAGCTTGCTTCGACTCGTACATAGCCTTCTTCAACTTGCAGACGAGTTTTTCTATCTTCAACTTCAAACCCAATTTTCACATTATATTGTACCATCTTGGTACACTTGCTTCAACTCCAACTTAATATGCACAATCACGTGCTAGCTCTATGTGCTTTGTGAAAATCACTATTTGTCTTACTACTTGAGAGTATGTCCTCTACTCTCTTTGCAATTATTCCTCTGGAACTGGGACTCTGCACCTACAACTGCTCTGAAGCTGAGAATGGCTGCTCCATTCTCACCGTGACTATTGAAATATGAGAGTAACTCCTCTATTTCATCAAGGCAACAACTTCATCTGAAACTGAGAGTGGTTCAATAACTGATACTAAAGATAACTCTTCTTCTTTCATGGAGGTAACTCTATCTGCTATTGTAGTCATGCTTCCATGAACCAACTAATGTACTACACCAACTACCACTCGATCTTAAATATGGGGATTTCTCCCCCTACATCTCATACTGTATAAGAATCATGGTTGTTCTGGTTGTCTTCATGAGTACTGGAACTATTTCTTCAATTACTGGAGTAAGTGTCTTGTCATAGTCTTCTCCCTCTTGCTGGGAGAATCCTCTGAACACAATTCAGTATTTGTACATCTACAACATGCTTGATCTGTTAGATCAATCTTGGAAGTCAACATCGACTTCCCTTCTAGTCTCACGAAAAATACATATCCTAGTCTTTCTGACTGGCTTCCTTCTCTGTCACTAAAACTATGATCTAGTCTTCTTATGGCATCTGTCTCCCAGTCCGGGAAGATGTATTTTTATCTAATCCTTTCTGAGATCAGGCTTACTTTGAATCTTGATTTCTTCTGAGTCTACAAGGACTTCATCATCTCTTACAGGTTATACTTGGTGTTGAATACCAAGTCTAAATATGAAAAGATGAGTCAGACTTCAAACGAATTCTGCTTCCTGTCAAGGTGGCTTCATTATCCTTTGAACAAGTCTAATGTGAGTTCTTGTTCTAATGTTCGGTCATCTTTGGAGCCTTCTAATCCTTACAATAAATCTCCATATGAGATACTCTGGATCTCAAAAGATAGCTTCTTCTTCATCTTCTTTGGTACATGAATGTATATGGTCATGTACATGGTCTGCTTCATGTCTCATCTAATTTGTTGCCTTCTGCAACCTTCACTATAACTTCATCGGGGTTATCACCTGTGACTTGCCCAGAACAAGATCAACAACAAATACGAATAATACTCTTTATAATAATGATAAGACAATAGTAAGAACTATCGCCACAATATCTCCTTTAGAGATATTACTTGTGCCATGCCTGAAGCAAGGGTCAAGGGTAAGAAATACAATACAAAATGAGAGCAACACTCTTCTAGTGTTGTGATCAAACATTCTTCCATGGTAACTTGGAACCAACACAAAAAGTTTCTCCTGAAGGAGATGTTAGTTGTATCTGGTAAATGATTAGAATAAGCATTTATCTCAATATGCTCACATGCTACAAAGTATAATACTTTTCAAAGATTGCTACCTCAACTATAGTGTTTACTTGTAATGAGGTAGTTATCAACTTGTCATGTGCAACTTTGAATCTTATCAACTTAATCAATCAAACCTCAAACCTGGAGTCTTGTCCTCAAGAATGAGTGTGTTTCTTTTCTTTTAAGTCTCCTTCACTCGAGATGACAAGTGCTTTCTTCAACCTGTCCTCTGTACTAAGAAAATATGCTATCTTGACATAAGTCTAAGTTAGAGAATAAACTCTAATCTACCTTGTCTTTAATCTTGACCAAGGGTTAGTATGATGTTCATAACTTCAACATACAACCTAGATGTCAAGATAATGTCATAACGAATAGATGCATATAAAATGATCAAACCTGAGGTGCATTATTCCTCTGAATGTGCTGGACCTGAGATCCTTCTGGATCTATGACAAAAGATCCCTTCTTCTACAAGTACCCTTTAGAATAATAATGCATTTTAAACACATTAAGTACATACCTCTGAACTTATCTTGCTAGGGTAAGGTGCACTAGGACAATAACACAATAGTCCCAACACTTCACAAAAAAACTTTCACTGCAACTGCTACTGCAGCTGGTGCCGACATTGCAATTGGCAAGAAGGAACTGGTATTGCAACTGCAACTGATACTGTAATTTCAACTGCAACTGGTACTGCAACATCAACTTGGGGTTTTATGAGGAAACCCTAATTTTTCAACTTTCAAATTTTGGAATTCTGATCTAGGGACTAGATGCGTTGGGCTGAGGCGAGTAGGCTGGAGCAGTCTGATTTAAAAAATTTCAAGTTTTACCCCTTAAAACTTGACTTACGCCATTTTGGACTGGTACTTTTGGTACTAGTTCTGGTTTCTTGGTTTTCTTGTTTTCTGGTACCAGCCAAAAACTAGGGTTTCACTTTTCAGAGGCTCTAGCCACTAAAAAGGTGCGCTCAAGGTGCCAATGAGTTTGCTAGGCTAGGGTGTTAGGAACGAAATACCAATATAGCATAGAAAAACCTTAGAATAAGTACTCAACGCCTTTAAAAAGAGATAATTTCAGGTAATAAGTTCTTCGAGGGGGAAAACTCCTTATACCCCACATAAAATGTCAAAATACAAGATGATTCCAAATGAAAATGTCTCCTTGGTATATATAGGAGACTAGGAGGTACAATTACAACTAATGGAGTAAAGACAACATAAATAAAATAACATTACTAATGTAATATGCCCCAAATAAGGGGCAATGCACCACTATTTAGGGCTTAACATGCCCCTCCTCTTGAGAAAAGTGTTTTCCACAACGCTTGAGTAACTCTGGATGCTTTTGTATAAAAGACTCATCTTCCCAAGTGGAATCTTCAGCTGGTAGTTTCCTCCATTTAACGAGATATTCTGAAATGGATCTATTCCTCCGTTGACGAGTTCTTGTGTCAGTGATGGCTTCAGGCTCCAATATGATTTTTCCTTCCTCTTCAAGTTCTGGCAATATAGTTTGAGCTAGGATCAAGTCACCTATAACCTTTTTTAAGCATGAGACATGGAAAACTGGGTGTACTCGCGAAGATGCAGGCAACTCTAATTTGTATGCTATAGTACCAATCTTTTGCAACACCTTATAAGGGACATAGTACTTTGGTGATAATTTATTATCCTTCTTATATTGCTTGAGGGACATCTATTTGTATGGTTGTAGTCTTAAAAACACCCAATCCCCTACTTCAAAACTTCTTTCACTACGATGTTGATCTGCTTGTTGTTTCATGCGATTTCGTGCCATGGTCAGGTTGTCCTTTAAGATTTGGAGAACTTGTTGTTGATGCTCGATGTGATCTTCCACTGCTTGAACCTTAGATTTTTCTTTTAGAGAAGAAGTGATGGAAGGAGGGTGGTATCTGTTAGAATATGGAAGATGGTGTGCTCGTTTTACCATTGACGATACCCTCGTCACCCAACCATAGGCCGAAGCCACCCTTCGAGCACCTTAACCTTGACTGAGAATTTCTCTGGAAGCAAACCCTAGGCTAGATAGCCAAAAACGGTTTAGCGCATCTTCCTCCAAGGATAGTGCACCAACAATAGCTGATCAGATAGTCCAAACCCTAGCCAAGAGATAATCCAAGCCAACACTGAAACTGCTAGCTGCAGCAGCTGCACCTACATCTCTCCTCCACATGTGCGCACCAAACTCGGAACTGCAGTGTGCACCAACTAGGAACTGCAATTATGAGGTGCTATCAAATGAGAACTGGCGCCCTGTATTTATACTGGTTCTGCCAGATTTACTGGGGCCACTTCTCCTTTTGGATATGTGTCTGTTCAGTATATTATTATTATTTTTGGCCGACTTCTTCTCTTGGAGGCTAATAACCTAATATAAATTATCTTCTTGAGCCGACAAGACTCCTAGGGTTATTAGCCAACTTATTAGGGTTTCTCTTGCTTCCCAGAGTCTTCTATTCTCGTCAGGTTCACACGTGGAGGTAAATACCTCCCACAGCTACCATAATATCAACACTCCCTCCTAGCTAGGGAGGTATTACAGGTAATGGTCTTGAGCACAAAAACATACCGTTTACCTGGTAACGTCAATATAGTCGTCTAGACTATCTTATGACTAGATCATGAGCATCACCATCACCATCAGCTGCATCATCTCTCGAAACCATACTTCATCTGAGTAATTAGACATGATGTTGGATAAGTCACTCACACCATGGAGTGATACAAGAGCCACTTTTATAATCTAGAGGAGTAAATGCTCTGAACCAATTTTCGTCTGGAAAATCTCTGTTCATCATTCGTTTGGATGGTGATTATTTCCAATAAACTGCTGATAGTCTTCAAGGCAGTTAGAACAAAAATAGAATACAACTGTGTCTATCCATAGTAGTACATAACTACAATCTAGTGGTTCACTACCACACCAAGTAACACACAAGTACTTGATCAACAACATATAGTTACAAACAGTGGAACATATCCACCAAAGTAGTCTTCATCTACTGTCATACAGTCTTCATAACAAACATCTGATAGCAACCTGCATAGAAACAATGTTATGATATAAACTGAATCATCTGGGCTAATCTTTCACTCACATCTGTGAGCTCTGAAAGAATATTTGCCTCAGGAACAGTGGAACATATCCACCACAATAGTCTATATCTACTGTCTTCATAACAAACATATGATAGCAACCTGCACAGAAACAATGTTATGATATAAATTGAATTATCTGGGCCAATCTTTCACTCACGTCTGTGAGATATGAAAAAATATCTACCTCAAAACAGTGGAACATATCCACCATAGTAGTATATCTCTACTGTCTGGAGACAGGTAGTCTCCATAACAATCATCTGATGCCATCCTGCACAGAAAATATTGTTAAAAATAAACTGAATCATCTGGGCCAATCTTTTACTTCACGTTTGTGAGATTTGAAAGAATATCTACCCTCATCAGCAATGGGCTATTTGCCCTATTCTTCTCAAACAAGGAAGAAGAATTGTTTCTGATTTCTGAGCATGGACCATTCCTCACCCTGGGCTATTCTTCCTACACTAATCAAAGTGCACCCTGGACAGAATGTATAAACCCTAAGGAATGTCTGAGTCTGGACCATTCCTCACCCTAGGCCATTCCTCCTACACTAATCAAAGTGCGCCCTGGAGAGAATGTATAAACCTAAGGAATGTCTGTCCCTGATTGCTGAGCTTGGACCATTCCCCACCCTGGGCCATTCCTCCTACACTAATCAAAGTGCACCCTGAAGAGAATGTATAACCCTAAGGAATGACTGTCCAGACCATTTCCTCCCTTAACCACAAGAGGAAAAGACTGTCCTGTATCAACCTCCAAAACAGACCATTCCTCATGTTAACCACAATGAGAAATCGTTGTCCGGCGAGGCGGGCCAGTCTTCTTGAGTAAACCTCAAGAAGAGAGACTGCCCTAGACCACTCCCCATGTTAACCACAATGGAAATTCGCTGTCTATGATACATCAACAATCAGACTACTTCCTACGTTAACCACAATAGGAAGTGACTGTCCGTCAGAAGTCTCAATCCACTTTCTGAACATGAAAGCATCTGTCCAAGATGGACTATTTTTCAAAGAATGTCTTCAATAATGTTTTCAGTGCTCCCTCCTAACTCGGAGAGTCATTTATTCCTTTTCCAATAAGAAGGAATTTGTTTCCACGAGCTCCAGCTTGAATACGCAAACTCTTTCATCTTGAATAGAAGCTTTACCAAAATGTCTGCTTATCTGCTCATCTGTGAAGATATGTATTGGAGAATCATTTTCTCCTTTCTGGACTTTATTATGGATAATGTAATGCTTGATTTC
>ML791734.1:221281-235773 GCA_009831015.1 Picea engelmannii | reverse complement strand
CATTGATTCACCTAAGTATGATCTCAATTTTAGTACATTACTAATGGACGATAGTGAATAAATTAGTCTTGTAAGGTCATTGTTTAGTTAGCGGATGTAGCAATTAACGTAGCATGTGTGAGGTGTGATGTTTGTGACACAATGATAAACAGTTAAGGTTTCATGACAATGATTGTAATTATTAATTTTTGATTCATAACTTGGGTGGGCATTTCTGTAAGAGGGCAATTCACACCTGGTGTCTGGTAGGAGAACAACTCTCTCTCTCGATCTGTTCGTTGTTAAGAATTTCCTTGCGTCCTTTTGATCTTAGGGTCTTCCATTTGAAGCTTTCTTGCTTTAACCTGGGGATAAGGCCAGCAGCCTGTGTGAACGTTAGCTGAACTTCGGTTCTACGTCTAACTAGTAATACTCAAAGCCCTCCCTTTCAGTGTTAAAGAAGAAATAGTCCAAATGGATCTTTTGTCCGTCAGGTCTGTAAACCTTGGTGAATGTTATCTTGAATATTGTTTACGTCGTTGTTTGCGTAATAAGTATGGCGGCCTGTCCTGGACTCACGTAACCTACTTACCCAAGTTAGTATTTTAGGGTGGTCGTTCATGTGATTAGTGTTGTAAATGTGTTCTGTTGTCGGAGTCCTCTTGTCACGCGTCCTCCGCAAGGAGCGCATTGTTCTTCTTATGATGTGCCCTTGACCGTGGTCCGTTAGTCGCTTGGTCCGTTGTGTCGGGCGGGATGTAGACACCTCCATGTTCCTCAGAACAGTCGCCAGCCCTGAGACCTTAAATGGTTAAGGACGATGGGAAATTGGGCTTGAGCGTTGATTATGTGTCTTGGGGGTCCTAACCTTGCAGGGTAGGATGGGCGGGAGGTCAGTCGTTTTTAACAGTCAGTTTGCTTGTCGTATGATCATCCTTCATGCCTGTGGTTACGTATCGTGCGTCCTGGTCATATTCTTATGTTCATCCTGGTTGCGTCGCATCGTCGTCAGGTGGCGACGCAGAGTCGAGTAGACTATAGTCGTCTCCTTTTACATCCGTACACACACACTTCAATTTTTTTTTTTTTTTGGCACCTATCTCTAGAATGGTTGTCGTAACGAGGCGGTTCGTTACAGATACCATGTTAAATTTAGAAAAACTATTAAGTTCTTTTCAGTTTACTAGACAATAATAGCATAAGCAGGATCACTGAAAGATACACAATCACAAGGTACACACCATTTATCCCGGGAAACCCTCATGGGGGAGAAAACCCAACAAAAACTTCCTTAATATAGATTGCCAATTTAATGCCAAGATAATAAACCAAACACAAGAGAATATCCAACATTGAGCAATGCACCTCTCTCTTCCTTCTTCCGACAATAACAACTGCAACTTCCTTCAAACTTGCGCACTAGATGAGTGACTTGAGTGAGTGAGAGAATGAGACATCATCCTCTCTTATTTATACTAGCTGCTAGGCACTAGGGTTGTGCCTCTTCACTAAGCTGGGTCGACTTCTTCAATTAGTGGATAAAACCACTTTAATTATCCCTAGGGCCCGAATTCTCAATTAACATCATTTAATTAGGGTTTGACCAATCCACAAAAGGGGATTTGGTCATTTTCATATCCTAACATGATCCATCCACAAAAGGGGATTGATCTATTTAATAATCACTCAATAATAAGCAGAATATTCTTCACAGTTACAATATTTCAACATAATCAAGGAAACCAACCAACGAAGGAGTCCCTCATGAATTATAATGTATCCCAAATTGAATTGCACCCCAGATATATCAAAGTATCATTTTTGTTGCTTTCCAATGGCTTTCATAGGGTGTTTTCATATACTAGGCAACAAGACTAACAACAAAGGAAATATTAGGATGAGTATGAGTAAAAAGCAAAAGGTTACCATCTAAGTGATGGTGCAAAGTGGAATCTACTTCAGGTGTAGTACACGTGGAAGAAAATTTGAAGCATATATTTGACTGTAAGGGAGATGAATTTAGTTTACAATCTTCCATGTGAAAGAAACAAATAAGGTCACATGCATACTTGGACTTGTGAAGGGAAATTCTTTTCTTGGTTTGCAAGACTTGGAGGGAAAGAAAATAATGCAAATTTCCCAAATCTGTCATTTCAAATTTATTTTTAAGGGTGGATTTCACATGGGTTAAAAGTTTGGTGTCACTACCAGTGACTATAAAGTCATAAACATAAGGAATACGTATTATGAGATGGTTACCTACTTTCTTTGTATAGACATTGAGGTCAAAATGATGTCTAGGATGTTAAGAAGAAAGCTATCAATTTTAGCAAACCATGTTCGAGGAATTGGATTAATTCCATATAGATATTTCTTAAGGTGACAAAAAAAGTTGGAGTCATTCTGAATATAGTCAGGAGGTTGGTTCATATCAATTTCTTCTTGAAAATCCCCATGCAAGAAGGCGTATTTAATATCCATTTGACAGAATCCCATTTATATGAAGCGACGAGGGCTAGAACAAAATGGATGCAATTTATTTTGGCTATGAGGGAAAATGTTTCTTTATAATCAATCCCTTATACTTGAGAAAATACTTTGGTAACTCACTAGACCTTATGTCTTTCAACACTTCCATCTGATGCATACTTATTTCTATACATCCATTTACATTTGACAAGTTTTATTCCTTTTAGAAGAGGTAGAAGATGCCAAGTAGTGTTCACCAATAGGGAACTATATTCTTCATTCATCATTACATCCCAATTTTATTGGGTATGTGTTATATTCTTTGCACGAGTAGTAGCGCGGGGGTTCGGGGGAGGTGCCCCCAAGAATTCTTTTCTTCTTTGCGAAACGTGTCACATATTTAGGTGGTTTTTCGGCACATGGTTTCTTTGCCGATGGTTTTCTATTTCCGGTTAAGGAATTAGGGTTGTTGACTAATGTAGGTCATTGGGTTAGGGTTTTGGATGCCGTTGACTCCTATATGTATATTGTATTGTAAACAATGTAATACTATGAATGAATATAGAATATGTTGGTTTTCCCAGTTTGGGTTTCTAGGGGAAAAATCTTTGTGTAATGTTTGTATTTTCCATTGTATCTTTTACTGAAAATCTGTTTGCAGTAAATATTGTACAAGGTTAAAATCTACATTTGGTATCAGAACTTTGTTGTCTTCAGGGGGACGCCTTTGTGGTCAAGGGTTTGGCTCGGGACTGTGATAAGCCTTGTTACAGTGAGAAATCTATGGTATTGATTTTTCAGGTGAAAAAAAATGACAAGCAATTCGAATATGGAGATCGAGAAGTTTAATGGGCAAAGTTTTGAGTTTTGGAAGCTCAAGATGGAAGATCAGTTGGTGGACAAAGATTAGTGGATCGCAGTAGATCCAAGTACTACACCTACAGGAACGTCAACAAATGAATGGAAGAAGTTGGATAGTAAGGCAAATAGTACAATCTGACTTTGTCTCTTAGATTCAATATTACTGAATGTGTCAGAGGAAGCTACAACCAAGGATTTATGGGATGAGTTGGGGAAGTTGTATCGATCTAAGTCCTTAGTAAATAAACTATTCCTGAGAAAGAAGATGTATAACTTGATGATGAGAGATGGAGACTTGGTGGTAGAGCATTTTAACACCTTCAATACTGTGGTAAGTCAGTTAGTATCTGTTGAGATTAAAATTTTAGATGAAGATAAATGTACCGGTTTACTGTGTTCTTTATCAGACTCCTGGGATAGTCTGGTTGTGGTCATGGTAGTAATACAAATGCCTTAAATTTTGATGAAGTGGTCTCATCCTTGTTGTCGGAGGAGATGAGAATATGGAAGGACAAAGCACAAACACATTATTTTCAAGAGGATTCTCCTAGGAAATAAATAGATCTAAGTTTTCAAGTGGGAGATCTAAGTCTACTGGTAGATCTAAGTCTCCCAGAAAGTTTGTAAAGGTATGTTGGAGACGTGGAAAAGAAGGGCACTACAAGAAGCAGTGTAGATCCAAAGTTGAGAAAAAGAAGGGATCTGAAGAATCTCCTTCTACAAAAGAAAAGAGTTCCAAGGAAGAAGGAGGGGATGTGCATTGTGTACTTGGCTTCTTCAAGCACACATGCAGATCATGAGGCATGGTTGGTTGACTTAGGTGCATCCTTTCACATGACTCCCCACAGGGAGTGGTTCCGTGAATACAAAAGGTATGATGGAGGGGATTTTTTCTTAGGTGATGATTCGACAACCATAATCATAGGAAAAGGAAAAGTCAAGTTGAGGCTCATAGATGGAAGGATCAGAAAACTGTCCGGTGTTTTGCACATCCCAGGTTTGGCCAGAAATTTGATTTCTATAAGTAAAATGGATGATGCAGGTGTAAAAACAATATTTGAGAATTAAACCTGGAGGATGGTTCGAGGAGAAATGGTGTTACTGAAGGGAGTTCGGTTTGGAACTCTATATAAGCTTCAAGGAGGCACTATTAGTGATGGGTGTAATAGTTCCATTGTTCATGATATTGGAGTTGAAGAAGAGAGAAATCCTACAATCTCTGGAGAAAAGGTAATGTTGTGGCATCAAAGACTGGGGCATATTGGAGAGAAGGGTCTTCGACTACTATAGGGTAAATGTATGGTTGAAGATATGTCTAACTGCTCTCTGGATTTTGATTTCTGTGAACATTGTCTATATGGGAAGCAAAATTGGGTAAGATTCCCCTCTGGTGCAATGAGGGCAAAATGAATTTTACAACTATTTCACAGTGATGTTTTTGGACCTATGTCGGTCCCATCATTGGGAAAATCTATGTACTATGTCTCATTTATAGATGACTTCTTGAGGAATACTTGGATATATTTCCTCAGGAAGAAATCTGAAGTCTTTGACAAGTTTAAAGAGTTTAAGGCTCTTATTGAGAATCAAACAAAGAAAATAATTAAGGTGTTGAGGACAGATAATGGATGAGAGTTCTACGGGAATGAATTTGAAGAATTCTGTAAGAAGTGCGTTATAGCAAGGCATAAGATTACTCCATAAACAACAGAATGGAGTTGCAGAAAGGATGAACACGATGTTGATGGAAAAAGAAAGGTGCATGCTTAGTGGTGCCGGGTTAGGGAAATAATTTTGGGCAGAGGCAGTGGGTACTATATGTTACCTAGTCAACAAATCACCCTCATTAGCGTTGGATGCAAATACTCCACAAGAGGTATGGACTGGTAAGGAACCTTTTCTCACACATCTCAAGGTATTTGGATGTGATGCATATGTTCATGTTCCAAAGGAAAACATGAGTAAACTAGATAAGAAGGCTGAGAAGTGTATCTTTATTGGATATAAAGATGGTTTCAAAGGTTATAAGCTTTGGAACTTGGAAACTAAGAAGCTAGTGTATAACCGAGATGTGGTATTTAGAGAAATGAGGATGTTGTTAAACAAGAAGTCCTACCAAGTAAGGAAGAACTAGAGAAAATATAGTTTGATTTAAAGGATGATGAATCAGATTCTACAGAAGAACACAAATCAAAAGAAGAAGATCCTCATACTCCAATATTGAGGAGATTGATTCAAGAAAGAAGGCTACCAGAAAGGTATACTCCATTTGATTTCCGTTCAAATTTTTCTTTGTCTATTTCTGATGATGATCCTAGAACTGTCAGGGAGGCAGTGGATTCAGAGGATGGAAATCTATGGAAAAGAGCCATGGACGAAGAAATTGCATCTTTGGATAAGAATGAGGCTTGGGATCTAGTGGAGTTGCCGACTGGAAGAAAGCCCATTGGGAGAAAATGGGTATTTAAAAATAAGGTGAATGCAGAAGGAAAAGTGGAGAAATACAAAGCTCGGTTAGTAGCAAAGGGTTATTCCCAGGTTGAGGGAATTGATTTTGGTGAGATTTTTTCTCCTGTTGCCAAGTTAACCTCGATAAGATTTATGTTATCTATTGCTGCTGCATTTGATTTTTAAGTAGAACAGATGGATGTGAAAACAACATTCCTACATGGGGATCTGGAAGAAGAAATCTATATGAAACAACTAGGAGGTTATGCTGTGAAGGGAAAGAAGGAGATGGTATGCAAGCTGAAAAAGTCTCTGTATGGTTTAAAACAATCACCAAGTATGTGGTATCAAAAATTTGATACTTGTATGCTCGAACTTGGCTTCACAAGAAACAAAGATGATCATTGTGTGTATTTTAAATTAATTGGTGATCATTTGATTTTATTGGTCTTGTTTGTGGATGACATGTTGCTGATAGGAAAAAACAAGGAGATTATCCAGGATGTGAAAACTCAGTTGTCCTCTAAATTTGACACAGAGGATCTCGGTGCTTCAAATTTCATTTTGGGCATGAAAATTAAAAGAGATCGGAAAAAGATGAAACTCTGGTTAAATAAGAGAAAATATGTCGAGACAATATTGCAGAGGTTTAATATGTAGGAATGTAAACTGGTCAAGGTTCCTATTCCTGTTGGTGTAAAGTTATCTGCGGATTAGTGTCCCAAGACACATGAATAGGAGGAGGACATGTCTCATGTTCCATATGCGAGTGAAGTTGGTAGTTTGATGTATGCGATGGTTTGTACTAGACCGAACATTGCACATGTAGTGAGAGTTTTGAGCAGGTATATGTCAAAACTAGGGAAGGAGCATTGGACATTAGTAAAAAGGGTTTTTAGGTATTTGTGTGGCACTGTTAGCTATGGATTATGATACCAAGGAATACTGATATTGGACAGAGTGGTGGATATACATGTCTTTGTGGATGCAGACCGGGCTAGAGATCTGGATCGTAAGAGATCTACAAGTGGGTGTGTGTTTAACCTGTTTGGAGGAGCAATAAGTTGGATGAGAAAAAGATAGGTTGTAGTGGCACTTTCAACTATAGAGGATGAATACATGGAAGCCACTCATGCAAGTAAGGAAGTAGTATGGTTACAAATATTGTGTTCAGGGATTGGGTTGGTACAACAAGCTGTAAGGATAGATTGTGACAGTCATAGTGCAATTTTTCTGGCGAAGAACCCGACGTATCATTCAAAGACAAAGCATATTGATATTCAATATCACTTTGTGAGAGACATGGTTGAAGAAAATAAAGTATTGTTGATAAAGGTGGACACTTTGAAGAATGTTGCAGATTCATTAAAAAAATCAGTGAACATTGAGAGCTCTTGGATCCATGGGCATTGCTGCCCTGGATTGTTGACTATGTAACCCTATAACCCCTTGTATGCAAAGAAAACAACAAGTGGGAGAATGTTGGGTATATGTTATATTATTTTCACGAGTAATTGTGTTTGCTTTGCGCCAGGCGAGCGAAACCCCTTGCGCGGGGGTTCGGGGGCAATGCCTCTGAGAAATTTTTTTCTGCGTTGAAAAACATGTCACATATTTATGTGGTTTTTTGGCACATGGTTTCTTTGCCGATGGTTTTCTATTTCCGGTTAAGGAATTAGGGTTGTTGACTAATCCATGTCATTGTGTTAGGGTTTTGGATGCAACTGACTCCTATATGTATATTGTATTGTAAAAAATGTAATACTATGAATGAATATAGAATATGCTGGTTTTCCCGGTTTGGGTTTCCAAGGGAAAAATGTCTGTGTAATGTTTATATTTTCCATTGTATCTTTTTTGTTCTTTTACGAAAAATCTGTTTGCAGTAAATATTTTACAAGGTTAAAATCTACAAATTTGGACGACTAGAAGTTTTTGCAAATGTTTTTGGATCGTGAGTCTCCAGAGCTTGAGCCAAAAGAGAGGAGTCTGGTTGGAATTATGAACATGCACTATGCTGATTGAAGGGTCATTGGAAATATCATCAATTGCTTCTTGTGTTCTACAAACCCATCTAGGAAGTTGTGGTGTTGGTGTAGGTTCATGTTCAATGAACTCAACTAGAGGAATATGAACATGGGGAGGTGGATTTTCATTCCTACTATCATCATCTGAAGAAGAAATTAGAATAGGAGCACTAGTAGAAAATTTGGGAATAAAAGATGGAAAAATCACCAAAGATGGGTTGCATGTTGAAGATGACATAGCCATCGAATTAGGCTCGTTATATTGAGATACCTTCATTAAACTTAACATCTCTTCTAATAATAATTTCACAGGAATGAGGTTGAAGAAGTTTGTAACTTTTTACATATTTAAAATATGCAACACAAATGCACTTTTCACTCTCAAGTTCAATTCTTTTCTTTTCTCATAAGGAATGTGAGCCCATGCTTCTCTAACAAACACACAAAAAGTGGCTTATATCTGGTCTAATTTTACTCCATGATTTTTTTGGGGTTATATCTTTTAAAGCTTTTGTGGGAGTGCAATTAACTATACAATTTTCACAATTAATGACTTCTGCTAAAAAATGAGGACTTAATCCTTTAGAATGGATGATACAATTTGTCATTTCCTTCAATGTGCAATTATTTCTCTTAGCAACACCATTTTGCCGTGGTGTATATAGAATAGTGTGTTGCATCTGAATGCCTTGTATAATGCAATAAGTTGTAAATTTGTTGTTAACATATTCACCTCCATTATCTGTTCTTAACCCTTGATGTTGATGTCTAGATTGTTTTTCTACAATGGTCTTGTCAGAAAAACACATACCAAAAAATTCACTCTTAAGTTTTAAGAAATAAACCCAATTCAGTTTGGATAAGTCATCATTGAAAGTTAAGTACTTGAACCTAGAGAAACAAGCATAAGGAATAGGACTACACAAATCATTATGAACACATTGCAAGGGGGTTGAGGCATGTTTGTCAACACTGTCCCAATGATTTTTGTTGAGAATATAGCCATAAAAAACACCATCTTTTCAAGAAATGAGAGGAAGATTAATTACCATATTCTAATTAAATAGTTGTTGTAATAAGCTTATATGAGTAAATTGCTCATACTGAAGTTTGTTTGAGTTATTGTTATGAGGAATACAAATTGATGGAAGAGATGATGCCCCAAAGTTGTTAAATCTATACACCCTGGTAATATCATCGACAATCATTGTTGCTATGACATGCTTAGAATCTTTTAAATCCTTGATTACAACTTGGTGAGTTGAAAATTCTACTATTTTACTTTCACTTGAATGAGTGATTTGATACACTGATAGAAGGTTGTAGGAAATACTTGGAACACATAATACATCATTAAAATGACCATCATTTAGCTGAAATGTTTCAGACCCCACAACACTAAGAGATCTATCATCACCAACAAATATTTGTTTGGTGTTACATTCATTAAGCATAGAAAAGATAGATGTATCCTTAGCCATATGATAAAATGCTCAAAAATCAATAAGCCATTCATTAAAAGTAGTAGATGTTCCATTGAAGGAAACAACGAAAGTAGAAAGTGCATATCCATGAAATGAAGATTTAGAAGAAGAATCAAGATTGATGTTGTGCTTCTTTGTCGCTGCTTCTAAGGCTTCTATCTTCTTGAAACATTGAGAATCCAGATGACCATGTTACGCACAAAAATCACAATGTATCCAAGTCTTTTTGCCTTTTGATTTAGTTGCTTTGTCACCATTGGGAATAGGAGTTGGTTGAACATAGTTATTTCCTTGACAAGAACTACGACTTTAAAATAATAATTCTAGCCCTAAAAACTCATATTTTTGGGTAAAAAAAACCAAAATCAATCCCCGTTTCGAAAAGTGGTGCGACTGGTAGCACTTATTATTATTATTATTATTTTTTCGGGGTTAAAATTACCACATTTTTCAACCATGGCCTTAACATTGTCGCAATGTTATCAATAAAAACCTTAAAATCAACCCTTGAATCAAGAAGTGACGCCAACAATGATACCATTTATTTATTTATTTTTGAGGTTAAAACTACCACTTCTTTGAAACCTTTAGATTTGACAACTAGTATCGTTGTAACCAAAACCTTGAATCAACCCTTGAATTGAAAACCAGTGCTTCCAATAGTAACATCCTTTTTTTCTAGGGATAAAATTGCAAGTTTTTGAAATCATGATCTTGACAATCGATACCCTTGTAATTAAAATCTTGAGACCAACCTCCGAATCAAAAAGTACTATCGGTGGTACCCTCTTTTTTTAGGCTTAAAATTGTAACATTTAAAAAAACAAGGATTGAAAATCCAATATTGTTGCCAATAAAATCATAAAAACAAATTAGAGAAAAAACAAAAGTAGAAGGGAAAACCTCCAAACAAGAACAATACATAATTTTCTTTTTAAATAAAAAAAATTAGATAAAATAAACAATAAAAAAACATGTGATAAAATGACCATTAAAAAAAATACATTTTAGATTGTCGTAGATTATGTGATATGTGATATCGCCGTTTCCAAACAAATAACAACTTTTGGCCTTTTAAATGACCATAAGCTTGACTCTGATCACAAACCTTTAACCCTAACTCTAAACTTTTCCATGGACAGGAGAATCGTTGAAGAGAATCTTGATAATCAAAGGAATTTGCGCTTTTTCAACAGTAAAGTTGACATTTTATTAAAGTATTTAAATACAAAATTAAATCTCTAACTTATAAGGACAACATTGAAGAACTCTATCATAATTCTACAACTACCCTTTCCACTTCTATTAAAAAGTTCTCTTTCGGGGTGTCGTATAAAAAGAATTATAGAATGACCAACCCTTGGTATGATAAAGAATGTAAAATTGCTAGGAAATCCATTAGGGATGCTTCTAATGAGTCCTTAAAACTCGATAAGATCAATACGTATAAAGCCCTAATTAAAAGGAAAAAAAATGTACTATATCAATAAAAGGAAAGAGAAACTTTCACAACTATATAAGTTGGATCCTAAGAAGTTCTGGAGCCAAATTCTAAACCACAATACTAAAGAAAATAATAGGATTCCCTTAAGGGACTGAAATTCCTACCTTAAAAGTCTTTACGAGTTCCCTAATGCCATGGGCACCATTCCTATTGTCCCTACAAAGGAAGAAGTTTTTTCTTTTAATGACATAGAGTTTAGGGTTAAGCGACTTGCAAATGGGAAAACTAAAGACATTGAAGGCTACCAAGATGAAATTTTTAAAATTGGAGGGCCTATCCTTATCCTTCACATGCACAGACTCTTCAATTTAGCAGTCAAGTAGGGCTTCCCTAAACCCTCGACGCAAAGCCTCATTGTTCCTATTTTTAAAAATGAGAATATAAACATTCCTTCTAATTATAGGACCCTTATGATTAGCCCGATTTTAGCCAAGCTTTATGGAATTATTTTGGAAAATAAGATTAGTCTTTGGATAGAAAGTCATGTTAAAAGAGCTAAAGGCCAAGTCAGGTTTATGAGATATCATTCAACTGTGTACCATCTTGTTACCTTTAGGATCATTGCAGAGGAGTTCCACAATACTAAAACTAATCTTTTTTGTTGTTTTGTTGACTTTAGAAAAACTTTTGGCATGGTTCCTAGGAAAAACCTTTGGAATGGGTTGGAAGAGATATATGAAATTCCAGTCCCTTAAGAGAATCATATTATTTTCTTTAGTATTGCGGTTTAGAATTTGGCTCCAGAACTTCTTAGGATCCAACTTATATAGTCGTGAAAGTTTCTCTTGTCTTTTATTGATATAATACCTTTTTTTCCTTTTAATCAGGGCTTTGTACGTATTGATCTTATTGAGTTTTAAGGACTCATTAGAAGCATCCCTAATGGTTTTCCTAGCAATTTTACATTCTTTATCATACCAAGGGTTGGTCGTTCTATTATTCTTTTTATAGGACACCTCAAAAGAGAATTTTTTAATAGAAGTGGAAAGGGTAATTGTAAAATTATGATAGAGTTCTTCAATGTTGTCCTTATAAGTTAGGATATTTATTTTTAAATTTTAATTCCTTTAAGAATATGTGAACTTTACTTTTGTCAAAGCTCAAATTCCTTTGATTATCAGAATTCTCTTCAATGACACTCATATGCATGGAAAAATTTAGAGTTAGGGTTAAAGGTTTATGATCAGAGTCAGGCTCATGGTCATTTAAAAGGTCAAAAGTTTCTATTTGGTTAGGAACGAGGATATCAGATATCACATAATCTACAACAATACTACCTATCCCATGAATACAAGTCATCTAGTTGGAGTTTGGCCACTTCGTTACTCTGAGGCAAATTATTAGGTCTTGAGAGCGACAGAGCTTGACCAACTCAATACCAAACAAATTCTCAATTAGGTCTTCAGAGCTTCTTTTGTAGCTATTAGATAAAACAAGGTCCTCATATAGCCATGAAGGATTATGGTTAGAATCAATACTTAAAAGAGTAGCTTGTTTAGTTGCAGTCCTAACATTAAAGTCTCCTAGCAGGAGGATATTACTTTCATTTTCCAAACTATAAATATCTTGTTCTAAATTATTATAGGGACAATTGTTATCTAGATTGTTTTTCTTATAAAAAATAGAATTAATAGGTGCAAAATAACAAATTGCTATATACATCTTCTTAGCATTGCTGTATGAAATTTCTATCCAAATGTACTGATTGAGAGGGTCAATCTTATTAAGTTGAATGTGAGGAGAAATTCTCTTTCTAATATAACAAGCTATGCTTCCTATCCCTCTACGGTGGGATTTTTTGTTCCATGCCGACCATAAGACAAATCCTTCTATGTTAGGGACCTTAGACTCCTCATGCTGCCAAGTTTCAACTAGCTAGATAGTATCAATATCACTTCAGATCCAACTTATCATAGGACCTTTGCGCGATGGAAAGCCACGACAGTTCCAAAAAAGGATCCCGAGTGTCCCAAAATCCTATTTATTATTATCCTTCTGGTCTCTATCCCTAACAATATCTTTTCGATTTCTAATTTTGCCCATTTTCCTTCTTTCCCGGCTTCTTTTACCTTTTGAACTTCCTTCTTTAATTTAGCTTGGTCTTCGGGAATGAGGTCTTCATTTATAAATATTCGTGACCTTTTTAAGCTCGGAGATTTACTAAGGATGTTATATTTATAGTCATTACAACTTACTTTGACACAGATCAACCTATCTTTGTGATCAATTCTTTTTCCTAGCCTCTTTGCTTCAATGAGGTAGGTTGTATCAATTTGTGATTTATTATTTAATTCTTTTTTTACTATTGCTAGCCTATCATCCTCTTCTTGTTATTTTATACCAAAAAACTTCGATTCACTTATTCAAAACAATTAAAAAAACACAAGTAATCAATTTGAAAAAATTAAAAATATTAATATTAATATATTTATTAAATAATAATAATAATAATAATAATTTTTTTAATTGAAAAAATAATTGAAAAAAAACATATTAAAAACTTAAAATACAAATTAAAACAATAAAACTCAATAAACAAATTAAAAAACAAAAATATTAAAAAATATATATGAATTAAAAAAACAAAAATATTAAAACAAGAAACAAATTTTATATATATATATATATGAAAACGTTGTAAAAAATGTATAACACGATTTTAGAAAAACAAGATTAAAACAATAAAAACTCAAGAAACAAATTAAAAAATATATATATGAATTAAAAAAACAAAAATATTAAAACAATAAAAGCTCAAGAAACAAATTAAAATACAAATATATATATGAAACCGTTGTAAAAAAAATGTATAACACGTTTTAGAAAAACAAAATTGAAAATGATTTTTTTTTGTTTTTGTGATTTGGGCCAACCAAATAACAAAAAAAATTGCTTTTCGTGCCTCCTCTCACCATTCAAAGGTGGGCTGAAGCTACCTTACCCCACGTAGCCCCTTCAAAAATTGTGGCGTTCTAATGTGCCGTGCAACGTGGGGGTGACCCCCTATGCGAGAGGAGGGGACACTAAACACAATTTTTTTTTTATGATTTGATGGGGGATTTTAGGATTTTCCCCTCCCAATTCACCCCCAAAAAATTTGTTTTTAATTTTTTTTCTTAAACGGATTCATACTTCATATTTTTTATTTTTCTATTTTTAACATTTTGAAATTTGTTTTTGTTTTTTAATTTTTTTATTAAAACTTTTTAATATTCATTATTTAATTTTTTTATATGATTATTTTTATTAAAAAATTATATATATATTTTTCTAAATTATATATATATATATATATTTATATATATTTCATGTTTATTGTTATTTTTTCGAATAAGTATTTGTTATTATATTATAAATAAGATGTACAAAAATCCAGTGATAGGCCTAAAGCAAGGACATAAATTGATCACAACATAAACAACTAACACACCTATGCCTTTGCTGTCATGTCAAACACCCTCTCTCTCTATATGTTTTCATGTTTATTGTTATTTTTTCAAATGCGTTTTCTCTATTATATTATAAAAATGATATACAAAAAGTTATAGGCCTAAAGGAATGATCGAATTTGATGACAACATAAACATCTAACTAGGGAGGTTTTGCTCACACACCTATGCCCTTGGTGTCATGTCAAACACCTCATTTGGGGTTCATACATATATAAATTTCTATTTCTTTTTAAATGTATTTTTTTTTTTTAATTTTTAAAAAAATTTT
>ML791734.1:187128-221158 GCA_009831015.1 Picea engelmannii | reverse complement strand
TTTTTGATTTTTAATTTTTTTTTTTTTTTTAAATAAGTTATTTATTTTTTCTCATTTGGGGTTTAACTTTTATTTATTTATTTATTTTACAATTTTGTTTACAGTAGTATCATGATTTTGGGTTTTGGTTTTCAAAATGTTACAATTTTAAACCTGAAAAAGAGGGTGTTATTGAAAACACCGTTTTTCGATTTGGGGGTTGATTTCAAGGTTTTGGTTGTAACGATATTGATTGTCAAGTCCAAAGATTTCAAAGAAGTGGTAGTTTTGATTTCGAAAATAAAAAATGGCGTTGCTATTAGCGCCACTTTTTGATTCAGAGTTTGATTTTAATTTTTTGTCGAAAACATTATGGCGTTGTTAAGGTCATGGTTGAAAAATGAGGTAAGTTTAACCTCGAAAAAAATGGGTGCTATTAGTAGCACCACTTTTCAAAATAGGGGTAAAAATAACTGTTAAATATGAACTCTGAAAACATGAGAACTGGAGGGTTCTCGTCAAGTTGGTAACTTTGTTGTTGAGAGATTTTGGGGCCATTGCTTTTTTTTTGTGAGGATGTTGCTTTTTTGGATTCTTGACTTTATCCTTTTGTTGTGCCACTAAGGGTTTTTAGATGTACTTGTAATGTTGATCACTCCAAGATGCAAGAGTTTATCTTTCTCTTTGTTAAGTACCAAAGATATGAATAGTAAATCACCACAGTAGATCTAAGAACAATATAGAATAAATCTCCACTTTATTATTATCAAACCCTTAAGGTAGGGAAATACCATACAATAGATCCTATTAAGGATGGGATCCACTTCTGTTCACTTGCCTCTTCGAGAGGGAAACCTCATAATGAGCTACCGCTCAAAATACAATACTTCACAACTTCCTCTTACATTGCTTGAACCCCTTTATATAGTGCTACCAACCACTTAAGAACATTTTAGAGGAGGAACCTTATAGTAAGTCCTTTTACATTTATTGCATTCACACCAGGCTCTATTTATTAAAAGTGGCCTTTATACATAACAATACTTATGTATTATTATTCCCCTTGGGTACCTCCCTAGGTGCTCCATATTACCCCCCCTAGCTACACTACATTCCATCTCCCTTATGAAAGCATTGTCCTCAATGTTTGTTATGAGGGTGTACAACAATATACCAAGGTCCCATGGATAAGTGTGGACCATAATATTGAAGTAGGTTGGAGAACCAGGGTCCCATGTAGGAGTGTGAGCCACCATGTTGAAGTAGTCCAACTGCCATGGTAAACTTGGGTCCCATGTCCAAGTGCTCATGTGAACTCCAGGATGAAGATATTAGAAATCAATAGCTAGCTAAAAATGATGCTCCCAATAATGACATTGGTCAAGTGGATCCAAATATGTAGAGCGAGCCAAAAAATCATTCACGAGTACAAGAGAATAAGAAAAATGAAGAAGAGTATGCATAGAAGGCTCTTGTCTACTCTCTAGGATGTGCTCTACAGAAAGTGGTGTAGAGTCATCAAATATAATATGAAATGGTTTTCACCCCATAAATGAAAACTATCCATATACCAAGCATCACATTCGGCCTCCCAATAAGACCAAACATATGTTTCTTGATTATATTCTTCTGTGACACAATGGACGATGATCTCCATGTTATAACTCTCCATATACCAATCATCACAATCAAAATCTAAATTATACTAGGAATATCTTTCTTGATCATATCTTGTCTTGGTGTAAATGTTGATGATCTCTAGATTACACTTCTCCTGACTTTTGGCTATGGTCTCTTGAATATTTTGACAATCGTGCCTAATGTCTTTCCTAAAGATTTTAACATCTCGACGCATATCTTGATGAATGTTTTTCAGGACCATGAGGATTTGAGAGAGGATATCCATTGGAAACACCACATATAAGATACCAAAAGAAATCTCTTAAAATACTCTATCCAATGACACTGATTTGGTAGTAATTTGAGCACCTTGTCAAAATTTATGAGTTCTGTAGTCCCACCGCTATCACAAAAAACCCTAAAAAATAGCTGATTTCAAATTAACGATATATTCACTTCCGGAGCTCTGATTTAGACAATTTGTTTTTGAAATGGACTAATTTTGCAAGAGGAAATCATATCTGCAATTTGTTTGGGAAAATTTAACACCAATTGATACAAAAATCTACAAAATCGCATGTCTGTCTACAAAAAACCTTGAAAAATTGCAGATTTTAAAATGCCAATATCTTGGCCTCCTGAAATTTGATTCGAACGATTTTTTTTGAAAGTGGTTTTTTTCCAAGAGGATCTCATATCTACAACCACTGTCATCAAATTCTGCACATAAATCTACAGGAATTGTCCAGAGTGTCACGACCCTCTTTCGTTGCCTTTTGAAACCTTGCAAAAAACAAAAATCCCCTTTTTTGCGGTCGAAGAAAGTGATTTGATACCATTTGTTAAGTACCAAAGATCTAAATAGTAAATCACCACAATAGTTACAAGAAAAATATAGCATAAATCTCTACTTTATTATTATGAAAACCCTTAGGGTAGGGAAACACCATACAATTGATCCTATTAAGGAAGTAATCCACTCTTGTTCACTTGCCTCTTTGAAGGGGAAATCTCCTAATGAGATACCGCTCAAAGTACATTACTTCACAACTTCCCCTTACATTGTTTGAACTTCTTTATATAGTGCTAACAACCACATAAGAATATTCTAGAAGAGGAACCTTCTAGAAGCGAAACCTTCTAGTAAGTCCTCTTACATTTATTGCATTCACATTAGGATTTATTTATTAAAAGCGACCTTTATACATAACCATACTTATTTACTATTATTCCCCTTGGGTACCTCCCTAGGCACCTATTAATTCAAAATTTGGTCACCTTGATTTTCCGCTCTTTGGAATAATTTTTTTTTATTAAAAGGAATAATTTATGTATGCTCACTAGCTTATGGTGTATTTCTCAGTTTCAACTTCGTCAAGCATTTTCAGAATCAAAATCCAAGTTTTTGCACCCATGATATTCATAAGTTTGTCCAAAAGTCCGATAGAGAGATTGAAAAATTGTAAGAATAAATTTCTAAGTATCGCGTTCTCCTCTCCATTTTTGAATTTTTGACTAAGTACTCTCATGACTTAGTCATTTTTCTCACCTTCCATCTCCCATCCATCTCCACACATTGTTGAGATTTGGGTACCTTGGAAAGTGGTCCCCTTGTGTTTGTGAGCCTCTAAACACAAGAGGGAAATACTTTGTACCATGTACTTTATGTCTAATTTCACTTTGACTTAGGATATTTAAGTCAAAAGTGAAATTTGGTCATTTAAGCCTAAAATGACTATTAATTCACTTTGTGGGTGAATTGAGGGACATAAAGTGAAACTATGGAAAATTAAGTAAAGTGGATTTTGAGTTGAGATTCTTTTGAGATGATCTCAACCATTGATTAGGGATGAGATGAGACGATCTCATCCACACATACTTTAGGTTTGCTTATGCTTCCTTAAGGAGGGCGCAAGGGAAAATGAGAGGCTCATTATTCCTTGTTATGTTCACCAAGAGAGTTGGGAGAGGAGCATGAGGATGAGGTTGGAGGCATTGAGTGAGGAAATCTTGGGCGCCCCCATTCATGGAGGTATCTAGGAGGCTTATTCCTTCATTTATTTGTGGAGATTGTTCTTTCTAGGAGGAGAGCGCACTTGAGGAGGAGGGTGCACAACTAGCAGGGAGGGATTGTAGAGGTCTTTTTTCTTTGAGGACAATTTCAGTGGAGAGCTACATCACAGATTCAAAGTTTGGTGCAAGGTTTTCTCCATTAGATCTTCTAGTTGGCAGAGCGCTTCGGTTCAATGGTCTTGGCAACTTATGAGGAGGAACACCATCCTAAGGCACATCTCTACCATTTTGACTTGTGTTTCAGCTTGGTTCAAGTTTCTATTGTATCAGGTTCATCTGTTTATTGTACTTGTTGTATTCCACCTTCTATTCTCCACATTTATACACTCAGATTCCAAACTGGTTTTCCCCGGGGGGGTTTTATCCAGGGTCATGTTGACCAAAAATACCTGTGTTCATTTTCATGTATGCCAGTGTTTAGAACAACATTATTTCATCTCTAAAAGATCTCTAGGTGTGTTACATAGCTTATGGTATGCATGTGATAACATCTTGTTACAAAAACTACATGATAGAGCACCTAAATGGCCTATGTAACCGTAACGAAACAACAAATAAATTACTGAACATTTTGTTGTTATAAAACAACAAGAAACCCTTGTTTGATAGTTGAAACTTAGAGCCAACTTGAGGTCAAAGACAAACCTAGTTGGCAGCTTGTCAGGACCTGGAAAATATTCATGGTATTAGAGCTTGGTGGCTGATTTTTGCTAAGTTTTGGAGAACATCTTGGTGGATTGTTTTAGACATCTTTTGAGAAGATTTTGTGGACAACCATTGACTAAGTTTAGTGGCAGCTTGTTGGCAGAATTTTATGGAGAGTTGTAGATTAGTTTGTGGAATTTTTGTCAGTCTCTTCTCACGCCTACATGGTAGGAGTGAGGCTGATTTTTCATGACCTCTTTTCACACCTATATTGCTAGGAGTGAGGTTGGTGTTCGTTTTCCTCTTTTCACACATGTGTTGACAGGAGTGAGGAAACGTTCCTTTGCAGTTGTAGAATCATTTTGAGTGAAGTGTGAAAGGATGTCAGCATCTCATATGCGTCTAGAGGATAGGTTAGTTGGAGCTAGAAACTGGTCTCCTTGGAAGGACATGATTGTATTTGTCTTGGAGGACCTCGAACTATGGGATATAGTTCAGGCGATTGTTCCTGTTCCTCTTGCTACTGCTCCCATCTTGTTAGCAGATTTCAGGAAGAGGAACAACAAGGCAAAGATGACGATATGTGATGCAGTGTGGGATCACATCATTCCCCACTTGAATAGGAAAGCCTATGCATTTGAGATGTGGACATCTATATGAAATCTTTACAAGATATCTAACCAGAACCGAAATATGGTTCTGTATGATCGACTCAGGGGCATTTGTATGCTCCAGGATGATTCAGTTACTTCTTTCCTTAGCCATTACACCCATATCAGAGACGAGCTTGGAGTCATTGGAGAGGTAGTGGACCCAGATTCTATGGTGAGGACAACTTTAAACAACTTCACCAAACGATGGGGTCCATTTGTTCGTGGCATTGTTTCCAGAGAGATCATTCCCAATTGGGAGAGGATGTGGGATGATTTCATTCAGGATGAGACTAGAGTTATATGAGATACTTCTAGACAACAACAAACATTTCAGGGTGATGATGACCATTCTCTTTGGACAAAGGGCAAGAACAAGACTGACAGGGGAGGTTGACAGGGTCCCAAGTTTGGGACCCCGCCACAGGGAGAGAGCAGTTTTGGGTAGAAGAGAGACATGAGATCAATGAGATGATTTTCTTATATAGATATGGGTCACTATGTGGGACAATGTCCCAAGAAGAAGAAGAAGCAACATGATGTTTCAACAACGACAATAGAGGAGATTGAGTTCGATGCATAATTTGCGAGAGAGTGTGCATTTTCTACTACTTTGTCAGTGGTTACACCATCCAGCGTCAGGTAGGGAGACAGAGTTGATGAGGAACTATTGACTCACATTAGTGATTCAGAGGGAGCTCAGACTCAGTTTTCTTGGACACCATCATCAGGGGTGCCTGGTCCACCTAGGACACATTTAGTTTTAGAGTTGTCAAGACAGAGGGTTGGTGTAGGGGCTGCATAGAATCAAATATTGATGAGGAGGAGTGGCAGGGCACTACAGAGGCTTGAGCCTCACTTGGCTACAGAGACGTGAAGATAAGATTTTGGTTCCACTTTAGGTGGAAGTTACTTGGTGAGAGGCCAAGTTGAGGATCTTGGTGAGATGCTAATATCCTGGTAGTCTTGGTGAGATACCAAGAGGGGGAGACTCTTGGTGAGATTCCAAGAGAGTGACTCTTAGTGAGATGTCAAGAGTAGTGACCGTTGGCGAGATGCCAGGATGTAGAAATCCTTGGTGGGAAACCAAGGTTGAGATATTTGGTTTGATACCAAGATCTAGGTGATCTTGAATAGCTGGAGAAACACTTCCATCTATAGATCACGCAGGTTGAGAATATCGATGTCAGAGACTACTTGCATTGATCAGGGTACAACCATACTCACCTAGTATTTTCCAGTAGGCAACCATATCCACTATAGGGATGATATTGGCGGTGGAGGGAAATTTCCTCGGTAAGAGGGAGTGTTGAGATTCGGGTACCTTGGAAAGTGGTCCCCTTGTGTTTGTGAGCCTCTAAACACAATATGGAAATACTTTGTACCATGTACCATGTACTTTATGTCTAATTTCACTTTTACTTAGGAGATTTAAGTCAAAAATGAAATTTAGTCATTTAAGCCTAAAATGACTACTAATTCACTTTGTGGGTGAATTGAGGGACATAAAGTGAAACTATGAAAACTTAAGTAAAGTGGGTTTTGAGTTGAGATTCTTTTGAGATGATCTCAACCATTGATTAGGGATGAGATGAGATGATCTCATCCACACATACTTTAGGTTTTCTTATGCTTCCTTAAGGAGGGCATAAGGGAAAAGGAGAGGCTCATTATTCCTTCTTATGTTCACTAAGAGAGTTGGGAGAGGAGCATGAGGATGAGGTTGGAGGCATCAAGTGAGGAAATCTTGGGTGCCCCCATTCATGGAGGTAGCCCAGAGGCTTAGTCCTTCATTTATTTGTGGAGCTTGTTCTTGTTAGGAGGAGGGCGCACTTGAGGAGGAGGGCGCACAACTAGCATGGAGTACTTGCAGAGGTCAGTTTTATTTGAGGATAGTTTCAATGGAGAGCTACAACAAAGATTTAGAGTTTGGTGCAAGGGTTTCTCCATAAGATATTCTAGTTGGTAGAGCGCTTCAGTTCAGTAGTCTTGTCAACTTGTGAGGAGGGCGCACCATCTTAGGGCGCATCTCTACCATTTGGAAATGTGTTTCAACTTGGTTCAAGATGTTATTGTATCATGTTCATATGTTTATTGTACTTGTTGTATTCCACCTTCTATTCTCCACATTTATACACTCAGATTCCAAACTGGTTTTCCCCGGGGTTTTTTTTTTTATCCAGGGTCATGTTGACCAAAAATACACGTGTTCATTTTCATGTATGCTAGTGTTTAGAAAAACATTATTTCAACTCTAAAATATCTCTAGGTGTGTTACATATCTTATGGTATGCATGTTCTAACATCTTGTGAAAACAACTACATGATAGAGCACCTAAATGGCCTATATAACCATAACGAAAGAACAAATAAGTTACTGAACAATTTTCCATTATAAAACAACAACACACCCTTGTTTGGCAGTTGAAACTTAGAGCCAACTTGAGGTCAAAGACAAACCTAGTTGGCAGCTTGTTAGGACCTGGAAAATATTCACACATAACCATTTTCTTCTCTTATCCCTTCACCTCTCTTCATACTCTCATCCCATACTTAGCCTTTTTCCCCCTTTTCTCATTATTCTTATATTCCCTTCTCACTCTCATATTTCCTTCTTTTCTTATACTTAGTCATTTTTTCCTCTTCCACTCTACTCTCCTTACTCTACTCTCTATACTTAACCATTTTTCTCATTACCCCATTTTCCATACTTATCCATTTCCACGTTCACGTTCATATTCTCATTTTCTTTTATTTTCCATATTTCATGTGATTTCTATTACCATGCAACTCTTCCAACACTTAGTCAAATTTATGAGTTACTATGGGTCCACAGGTTAGTGATCATTCTTTCATATACTATGCCTCTCCGTCCGTCCATCTGCTTCTCCTTACTTAAAAATTTTACAACTCTTTTTACCACATTTTACCTCTCCAATCTACTTCACTCAACACTTAGAATTTTTCACAACTTATTATTACTAAGTCTTACAACGCTCTGTGGTGATTCTTGAGAAGTCTTACTCTGCTTCATCGTTTTGCGCCTTACCTACCTCCGCATTCATGTAACCTCGCAAATTCTCCATATTATTTCTATTATCCTAAGTTTTCTAGGGCATATATCTAAGTAACATGTGGTAGGTGACTAGATGATGATTGGACGTGATGTGTGAGACAACTACAGGTTGACTGGGTGGCCAAAATATTACCGGAATATTTTTTTTTCTAAGGAACTCAGAGCTAAGCTAAGGCATGACTTCCATAAGCTTCTTTACTTCACATGAACAATAAGGAAGGACTTTTCACTATAAACACCAATGTTTCAAGCACCAAAATGCATGTGGGATTTGGATTTTCCAAAAAAAGGGTGAATTGAGATCAAAGTCCATGATTAATCCACAAATTTGATCAACGACTATTGAGTAATGATCTTCCAGAGTTAATAACTCAAGATCTTGGTGTCCTTTTTGGACAAACTATACCTTGTTGGAAAGGTAATTCGACGAGGAAGATGATGGAATGGGTTTCAAGAGGTAAAATTGACCATTATTGTCTTAAAAATTGAAAGAAAAATGTGTAACATCACCACTCGACCACCTAGGCTGAGTCACATCACTCATACTTCTCTTTCCATCAACTCTGATGCCATAGTGTAGCATCCCCAACCATCTGCTGGGCTATGCCACATAAAACTTACGGACTGTATACGGATTTTTAAACATATACAATTACTCTGAGCAAATGCCAAGATTCATGTGGAAATAACAATAAAAATACACAAACAACTCACACAGGAAAATTCCATGAAATTAAACACTTAAAGAATAATGCAACAAGTAATATAACACACAATTGATACTTATCTTTGATAAATGACCACCAACTGCATGCAAACCTTCCACGATCCTCCCAACCTTACAACGCCACTAAAAAATCTTAGCAGTGGGTCACCCCAAAGATGGGACTAAACTCCACCTGGGTAAAGGGATTCCTAGCTAGGATGATGTATCTCAGACAACATGAACAACACCATCAGGTGCCAACTCAAACTAACAGCCCACAATCTCTCATTCCCCACATGCCTGTCCCACCCTAGGAAGTGTTCCCCTTCTCTACTCAACAATTCTTCGACTTCCCCACTTCCCTTCCAGGGCTTCAACAATATGCCGGACATGAAGTATCAGAGCACTGTAGCTCCATTTGGGCTCCCTTCGGAAATCAATTCCCAACAATTCTCTCATTTGGAGAAAGTTTCGCATGGGCCTGACAACCTGCCTCTTCAATCCATGGGTCTGCAACCCACCTTTTCAATTCATGGGCCTGAAAACCTGCTTCTTCAGTCCATATCTTAAGTCAACCAAGTACATGTACATGTTTTGGAAGATGTAGTGTTCAGGTAAGGTATAGGTGATGGTAGCAACAACCTTCGGGTAAGGCATAGGTGATGACAACAACAACCTCCAGGTAAGGTACAAGTGCGATGCTCATAACATGAAGGGTACGGGTTACTGCTCAAGGCATGCATGCAAGATGGAGAGGTCCCAATGGTGGAGAGAATGGATGAATCACATGAATGGATGGAAGAATGAAATGGCTCTTGCACTAAGGCCAAACTCTTTGTATGCATATCCCAAATTGAACACTTGTCAGACTGAGAGCTACTTTGGCCCACTTGTCCCATCCTTAAAACTTAGGATAAAATAATTATCCCCACCTTAGTATTTATGAATATATTATAATATTCCTTTGGAAATAAGCCCTCTATCTTAGCCCCTTTCCTAGGCTCTTATCCCCCCCCTTTCCCTTCCTAATGGAGTTTAGTTCCCCATACTCTTTTATTGTGGTTAGTCTACATGCATCGATGTACTTTATTAATGATATGAGTGTTTACATATACAAAAATAGGCTCATTGGACTTTAGCATCTAGGATCTTCGGCCTAATAATTACATAAGCCTTTTGGCCTAATAATTACATAAGCCTTTTGGCCTATAATAACCTGGATCACCAGCCTATACAACATATTTACATTTACATTTACAATTGGGGTTAAGCTTAGGGGTATTACATTCCCCTCCCCTTATTTATGCACTCTCTTCAGTGCATTATATACCATTTACAATTCGAAATTCCTTAAAAATCTCCAAGACTTTGCTATTGGAAGCTTGTTATCCACTTGGTGCTATGCTTTCAAGCACCAATTCATGTATTCATACTGTAGCTGGAAGTCATTTTCTCTATTTCATAGAGTTGCAAAAGGAAAGAATTCAACTCACTATTCCATTTGACACACCCTCATTATGACAACTACCATGCCATAAAAACTCTTGAGTTGCCTCTTCCTTGTTGCACTCACCCTTCCATGCTCAGGTATCCCTTCATTGCTACATAGTCCTTCAACGATCCATCTTTCCAAGGCTTTCACACACAAGTAGAGCACCAATTCATTATTAGAACCCCACCAAGGTTCTACATTTATAGGGATCCAATGTATCCAACAATAGTTGTTCTTCCCAATAAGTCCAACTTTATTCAATATTATCTCATGTGTATCACACACATACAATTATTATGAGAGAACATTATAAAAATTTATTTAGATACTCAAACTTATCTCATAAGGAATTCAACTTTTCCCAAAAATATGAAATTCTATCTCATAATTTTTCATGGTTGTTGCAATAGTAGAACACATTCTTCCTTATGGATTTCAACAAGCACCATAATGAATACCATTTTTCCTGCAATGCTTCCATCTTGCATTCATTCAACATATTATCAGTATTTCCTATACATTATACTTTCATTGTACTATGTACCAAAAATTTACAGAGTGATCTTAGAATTGTCTACACTTAACAATTCAATCACAACCATTAAACAATTCATTAAATAGAATGAATTACCATTCTATGAATATGCATGTTCACAATTAATATCAGTAAGTTCATTACTCTATTTTCTGAACAGAAAATTTCCTATAGTCAATGCTCATGTGACTACTTGACTTGCAACTTTCCTGTTGCAATGTCTAACAACTCTTGAAATGTTCTTAACTTCATGAGTTAGTAATAGTTGTAATATTTTAGCTGTTAGTATAATTATTTCCATTCAATAACATATATGCACACATTCAAAAAACACATTCAACAAATGTATTTAAGTATACAATTCTATCACGCATAAGTGCAACTCTACCACTTACTATGCATGAGTGCAATTGTCAATGCATATCTATTCATTGCATCTTTCCATTGATTTTCATAATTCTCTATATCTAAGTCATGCATCTCACCATTGTTAAATTGGAAATCTGGCCAATGCTTTGACACATTCTTCATACACTTCCTATTCTCTTCTCAATTATTTGGACGCCTTCCTTTTCGACCCGAACACTACACCAAGAATATAACTCTGTGGTGTTCAATAGTGTTAGCAAAAAGGTTGCAGTCCAAACATTATTTAGAAGTAGGAAGTTCATTGGATATTTATGTGGTACATATCCTTTCCATAACCAACCATCATGGTCTCATACATGACTATCTTTTCTGGCATCCATTCTTACAAGAGTGTCATACCCTTTATTGCTTTGGTTATTACTTCATAACCAAATTAACATGACATGCTTCTATGTCATTATATGCATTCAAAATCTAAGAAGATTTGATAATTATTATAGGCCTCCAACCTTTACCACACCTAGTGGTATCTCATTCCCATTAAAGCATTCAAATAATACAATAATGTGATTATATAAAATAAAACTGGATGAGGAAATTCTTATCTAAATTCCCTTTATCAATTATGCAATAAGAGTACATAAAACTCATACCTACATAACTGCCATTAAATGAATTGAATGCTACACATATAGCTGATAACAATAGAAGCTCCCATGCCTCTTTTATCAGTCTTATAATCAACACTTCATCTTTCTGTTGCTTCCCTCCATATGCAACACCATCAGAAGAAACTTGCAAACATACAATAATTCTCTCTTTCCTGGTACAACAACCACCATTAGCAACTTTCATATTAATATATATTCAACAATAGACTAATCCTAGTCTTATTATTTTATACATGTATTTTAACAAATTGACATTCATCAATTCATAGTTGTTTGCACTAATAATGCATCATTAGCATGCTCCTAAATGAATTTGCATGTAAATTTCCTGTACTATGTATGGCTGTCCAACAAGCCATAACATAATTGTTGCTACAATAATTGTAACAAACTCTTTCTCTCCGTATCACTTTTCTTTGTTGTTCTAAGAAGTCTTCAATTCTTCCCGGATTCCTGAATCTTCTTGTGTTCTTATAAAAGAAAAAAATGTGCTTGATTGTTCTCTATCTTGAGTACTTTTCCATCCCAACTTTTCTTATCTACTTTGCACACTTGTAACCATATATTATGATAATATTAATTTTCAGCCTTCCCTTGACTGAACATATCAACACTTAGATTTTCTTAATGAATCATTACTTTCTCCGATCCCGACCCATCTGATTTCAACCGGACTTGCATAATCATTTTCAGCATGTTGCTATGCTACACAATGTCTTCTTTTCCAGTTGCATAGAGTTAACTAGAATGAGTTAGCATTTCTCTTACTTTCCATCATATATTCCAATGATACTTTCCACCCCTGGAATGTCACTTATGGCTCTGTTCCACTTGATATAGATTTTCCTTAGATTTTATTTCTTTTGCATTCTATACCAAGCATATAATCATTTTCTTCTTCATGGTTCCTTATTGTTTTTCCTTTAGAAACCTTGTTTTCATTATCCTAATATGTTCAAGGACATGAATCCATCCTAGAATCTTTCTTCCCTGTATGGGAAAACCCTTCCTTAGAACCTAATTGCATTCCTCTAAATTCAATCTGTACATAATGCATTGTTTATGCATTTGTTGGCACTTCTTTAGTATGTTCACACGTTTATTGCTTCACCTTTGAATTTTTGTCATACAACTATGATTCCATTGCTCTACTCTGATAACAATCATGGAACGACTATCTCTAAAACTGTAGGACCGATCTTTGGAGATGTTGTCATTCTCTCCATATTTACACTCTATCTTTCTTTATCAGAATACTAGCATCCTAATATATCAATTTTCATAGAATAGGTCTTCCCACCATGTACCTCTTTATCTTAACCTTGGAATTTGCTAGAATGAATAATATTTCACTACTTTCTCTATTTAAATGATATTCTTTACACCTTGATTCCACTGAGCATTCTGATTTGTAGGAGTGGATCTCTTGTAGTGGATTCCCAAGATTTCATGGCTGTACTTGCACAAATTGGTCCCACCACATGGATATCTTTCCTTTGAGATGATATATGGAAATTATTCCTTCTACTTGTGAAGAGTAATTATGCAATTGAAAATACTTTCTCATCCCTAGCAACCATGTTTTAACATCTTCATCCTTCTTGTACTCACCATCAAAAGTAGGAGGCTTTATTTTGTTCATTTCTCCTTGTAGCTCATCCATCCCAGACCTCCTCTTATGCTTCCTGACATGGGATGGACTTGAGCTACTGTGTCCTCTCCTAGTGAAATTCCCTGGGGAGTGATGGTGATGTCTGCCAACACTTCTTGCTCTTCTCCTCTCATTAGGAGACCCGTGACTTCCTGATTTGCTTGAGACATTCTCCTTATCCATATTCTTTTCTATTCTATCCAAGCTATGCATCAACTTTATGTTGATGTCTTCTTGCTTCTCCTTTTCTTTCATGAGACTCTCATGATCATCTTTATAACTTTGGACATCCCTCTTCAAACTTTTAATGATCTCCACCAAGTTCATGTTTTCTTCCTTTCCTTCTCCATGACCATTTGAGTTTGTACCTTCATTACCCATATTGAAATACATCCCCTTCTGTATCTTCCATGATTTTTCACTCTGCACTGATCCTTTTATGATTTAAAAGATGTTAACTTTGCAAAATGTGCAGCCAACAAAACCTGTTAGGATAATTGATTTATCAATTGCATGAAAATATGAACAATTCCGATTCAGTATTACATCCGATTTATTTCTTTTGATTTCCTGAGAAATTGACTTTCCAGATCTATTTTTTGGGTGGAAAGTTTTATTCTATTGTTCAAGACCTTTCCAATGCCTACTTCCGTGCTCAATTCTGAGTTTTGAGAAGAAATTTATGGTTATTTGAAAAATTGTCCTTTTGTGAAGGAAATCCTTGTACATGTGATCTTCTTCGGAAGACGAATTAGCTCTTGGAACCGTGTTGAATCCTCTCTAAAGGTTCACAATATCCTGTGATTTCTCTCAAATGTCAGTCCGTTCAATCAAAAATCCTGCAGGATCCTTTTCTAAGCCCCTTTCTGTCTTTAAAATCAATTTTCAGGCACTGGCCCCTTTACTTCGGCCCCAATCTCATGTGACCGCGGGATGTGACCGGGGCTCCGAAACTTCGGGCTTCAAAGGTTTCTCCTTCAACACATTCCAATTCCCCCGAATGCCGAATTGGTGAACTTATGAACATGCACTTCTCCATAGCTTCAGGACTCGAGTTCTTTAAAACTTCGGAACATTTTATAACATAACACAACACTTTACCTGAACGTCGAAGTGGCTAAATCCCCAAACAATGATTCACTGGAGTTTAGGGACTCCGACGCTTTGGAGCTTCGGGATTCGAAGGATTTTTCAACACAAGAAAACATTTCCCTTGAAAGATGAAGTGGTGAACCCCTAGATAGTCACTTCTTTAGAGATTCGTTACTCCGGTGCTTTCTGGATCCAGAGTTTCGGGCTTCAAAGGATCTTCCAACACTTTCAATTCCTTTGAACACTAAAGTGGTAAACCCCCAAAGGCTTCAATAATCGACGGTCCCCGCTCCTTGCGGAGATCAACGGTCAATAGGAGCTTCGAGACTCCAGGATTCAGGAATTCCTGCGACTTCAACGCAAAATACCCCCGATCTGCTGAATGTAGAATTTAAGATCGACGAATCTTTATCCTCCTGCAACCAAGGACTGGGATTTCCTCTAGAACTCTGGGCTTCCGAAGTTCTGAGGCTACAATGCATGTTGCCTCCTGAGTTGCTGAACGCCAAATTTGAGATTGATAACTCTCGCTCCTCCTGCAACCAATGACTTGGATCTCCTCTGGAACTACGGGCTTTGGGAGTTCTGAAACTCAATTGCATGCTGCCTCCCAAATTGCCGAACGACGAATTGGTGATGGTATGAGATCTACGGTTCACATGTCCTCATCAACAGATGACCTGGATTGACTTTGGGCTTCAGAGCTTCAAGACTTTTCATGCCAGAACACCTTTTTTCCACAATGCTCTAGATTTTCGAACTCTTGAAGGTTCGAGAATCTGCTAACATGTGTCCTTTTCACACCTGAACACTTTTCACCCATGATCCTCCAGATTGCCAAACTTCCAGACACTCGCTAATCTGCTGGCATGTGTCTCTGATGACCAATGGTTTGAATTCACTCTGGAGTTCGGGACTTCAGGCCTTTTAACGCCTAAACAATTTTCACACACGATCCTCCAAATTTCTGAACTTTTGGACACTCTCTAATCCGCTAACACGTGTCCCTAATGACCAATGGTTAGGATTCACTCCAGAGTTCGTGACTTTGGGCCTTTTCACGCCTGAAAACGTTTCACCCATGATCCTTTGAATTGCCGAACTTTTAGAAACTTGCTAATATGTTGCCATGTGTCCCTGACAACCAATGGTCAGGATTCACTCCAGAGTTTGAGACTTCAGGATATTTTCCTCCTGGCAACACAAGAACTCGTTTCTCCCAGAGTGCCGAACCTTTGAACTGTTGTGAGATCTATGGCTCACATTCGCCTGTGAGCAGATCCAGTGGATGGGATCTGATCTTCTCTCACACACTTCTCATCTGGTCTGGTGTTTGATCCAACGATCCAGATCTATGCTCAACCAATCCAAGGGATGACACTCCTCATAGTGTTCTACGACGTAGATTCACTCCGAGACTTCGAGATTTCAGGGCTTTTGCCTCCCTTCCAACAAACAACGAAAAACTATTGGAGTAGCAAAGTCCAAAGGACTTCGATGCTTAATGACCACACACCTTCGCCAGATTCGATGAATGTGAGGGATCTGTATTCTCCTGAACATATCCAATGGCCCAGGTTTAAACTTGCAGCCCAATCAACGATTACTATGGTTTCTTTCCTTCGCTGGTTTTATTGAACCGCTACACCTCCTAAGCTTTGGAACACAACCGAAGTGTTATGTCAGCTCCTTCCTGGCACCCAAGGATGCATTATAACTTCAAAACTCTGTGAAATTTTGCTTCAATTTCAACTTGCTCGACCCATCTAGGCATAGTGTTGAAAACTGGGGCTCTGATACCACGTTGTAACATCACCACCCGACCACCTAGGCCGAGTCGCATCACTCATACTTCTCTTTCCATCAACTCTGATGCCATAATGTAGCATCCCCATCCATCTGCTGGGATATGCCACATAAAACTTATGGATTGTATACAACTTTTTAAACATATACAATTACTTTGAGCAAATGCCTAGATTCATTCAAAAATAAATGTAAAAATACACAAACAAATCACACAAGAAAATCCCATGAAATTAAACACTTAAAGAACAATGAAGCAAGTAATATAATACACAATTAATACTTATCTTTGGTAAATGACCACCAACTACGTGCAAACCTTCCATGATCCTCCCAGCCTTAGACAATGCCGCTCAGAACTCTTAGCAGTGGGCCATCCCTGAGCTGGGACTAAAATCCACCCATGTAAAGGGATTTCTAGTTAGGATGATGTATCTCAGACATCAAGAACAACTCCATCATGTTCCAAATCAAACTAAAAACTCGGAGTCTCTCATTCCCCACATGCGGGTCCCACCCTAGGAAGTGTGCCCCTTCTCTGCTCAACAGTCCTTCGACTGCCCCACTTCCCTTCCAGGGCTTCAACAACAGGCCAAACATGAAGTCTCATAGAATTGTAGCTGCATTTGGTCTCCCTATGGAAATCAATTCCCAACAATTCTCTCACTAGGAGAGAGTTTCTCATGGGCTTGACAACCCGCCTCTTCAATCCATGGGCCTGACAACCTGCCTCTTCAATCCCACAGGCTTGACAACCCACTTCTTCAATCCAGATCTTAAGTCAACTAGGTACAGGTATAGGTTATGGAAGCTTCAATGTTTAGGTAAGGTGCAATTGATGGTAGCAACAACCTTCGGGTAAGGTATAGGTGATGGAAACAACAAACTCCGGGTAAGGTACATGTGCGCTGCTCATAACAAGGAGGGTATGGGTTACTGCTCAAGGCGTGCGTGCATGATGGAGAGGTCCCAATGATGTAGAGAATGGATGAATCACATGGATGGATGAAAAACTGAAATGTCTCATGCACTAAGGCCAAACTCTTTGTATGCATGTCCCGAATTGGACACTTGTCAGATTGAGAGCCACTTTGGCCCACTTGTCCCATCCTTAAAACTTGGGATAAAATAATTTTCCCCACCTTAATCTTTAGGAATATATTATAATATTCCTTTGGAAATAAGACCTCTAGATTAGCCCCTTTAGTAGGCTCTTATCTCCCCCCTTTTCCCTTCCTAGTGTATCTTAATCCCCCATACTCTTTTATCGTGGTTGGTCTACATGCAACAATGTACTTTATTAATGATATGAGTGTTTACATATACAAAAATAGGATTAATGGAATTTAGAATCTAGGATCTCTGACCTATTAATCACATAAGCCTTTTGGCCTATAATAACCTAGCCCACCAACCTATAAAACATATTCACATTTACATTTACAATTGGAGTTCAGCCTAGGGGTATTACACAATCAACTATGTTTTCATGGTTTGTTGATAAATCTGCTTGATACCTTGACTTCCCAAAGCTATATCTTGAGATCCAGAACTCCAATTTTCTCTCAGAAAGACTGGAAATATGACATGATGAGTATTGCATATAAAGTGGTTTCCATAGCTGAAAGGACAAATATTTTGCTCAGAAAATCAAAACATAGTCCACTTTAAAAAAGGTAGTCAATTAAAATTTTTGGAAAATAAAAGTTTATTTCAAATTTTTTATTAAGGACCAAAAGGGACCACTTCAAGACATGAATTATAATGGTGCAGAGTCACTAATGAGATTTAAATGAAGCATTAATTAAGGTGGTTATTCCAAGAAAGAGAAATCCCTAACTACTTCAAGAAGCATAGAATGCAAATTTTAAAAGAGTCAGAATACCATCAAAGAAAGGGTTAGATAAGGTTGTATTATGAGAGCAAGAGATCAGAATAGAAGGGTCCAACCATCAACATGTATCCAAGATTTTGATAAGAAAACACATATCTCCATATTCTCCATTCTTCTTTTTCTTCTACACCACTTTCTCAAGGATTTTTGTTTGTATTTATGAAATAAACATAAGGATGAGTTCTTGAGTGTCTTTCTTGTATTATTCAAAGACTTGTTCTATATAAGATCATGGAGTATTTACAACCATATATGTGACTTTCATATGTAATCCATGATTGTCTATTGGATTCATTGATATTTAGTTCTTGTCATTTCTGAACATTTAGTCAATTGGTTTGCTGAGATGTTTTGTATTGTTGAATATCTTTATGAAAATCAATAGATAACTACTTCAGGGTTTTACTTTAATGATTTATCAGATCTTGGGATCTCCGAGGATGATATTTTTGAAGTATTCCCATAAAATTATTTCAAGTTATGAATGCAAACCTCATTTAAAGTTATTTGAAATGATCAAAACTATTTTTCCTCCTTTTTCTTGTGAGAAGATATGAATGTATCCTCTACTTGTATGTGATTCAGAGGGTTGCATAAACTATTATGAGTATGTATATATTATGATATTGAATCATTTATTAAATATTTTAATTGTTAAGAAGTTATTTTTTTCACATAAAAATTAGATCTAGTTATCAAGAACCATTCCATGCACAAATCAAATAAATAAATATCTGGGGTTTGCTGTCTAACATTCTCCCTAATCCAAGATATTCAAGATATATCTTTCAGCCAAAGAAGAGTGCCACCTCTATAAAAATGCATGGGGATTCATATCCTCACGAGGTTGTTGTTTGGACCTTAACAAATCTAGACATCAACGGTACCCCATATTATCCCCGCTAGTTACACTACACTCTCTAATCAAAGAATCACAAAATCTTGAAGAGAGAGCATTTTGTAAGTATCCCCTTGACTAATAAGAGCTTCTTTGGTGGAGTGAAAAATAGATACAAAAACAAAGTAGGTAGTACCAAGCTTAGTGAGAATAACATATATAAATGGTCATCTGTCTTAAGTATTTTACATTCTACAAGTAAAAGTGTAAGTGTTTTAAACTCAAATAAAAACAAATTCAATGCTATAGAGGATTTAAAGCAATCAATTGATTTTCGAGCTGATGGGTTTGAATCTTATTATGTTTACCAAAAAAAGTATCCAACTTTTTCCATGTTGCATCTGGGGTCTCGATCCCTTGAAGGTGAAATTGAAGATCACTAGGGATATGCATTTCAATTAATCCCCATGCTTCGTTTTTTTTATTGTCACATGTGAATCTTTTTAATGTGTTAAGATAGACAATCTTTGTTCCCAAGGGAACTTGGTAAAGTCGCCTATTTGGTAGTATATCCTCCATATGAGATTCCCTTGAGAAGTACTTTGAAATGGTAAGCAAGAGATAACTTAGATTAGCCATAGTACAATATGTAGATAATATGGATTCAAAAGCCAAAAATGTTTGTTTAGATGAAAATCTCTTGAATAAATAGGTAGTTTAGAAAAAAAACATTGAAAATGAAATCCAAATGTCAAATTTATGCCATTTTGAAGAAAGACATAAAAAATGAACCAATATGCCACATGGCAAGTTGAGGTTGATCAACATGGTGATGTTTTCACAAGAAAGTTATCGAGTAAAAATATTTCCATTCATTTTCAAACTTTTCCTATAAGCTCAGTTTTATAAATAAATTACTTTTATAATGTAAGTGACCCACTTTTATAAAATAAGCGAGAATCACTTTTACAATAAAATTACTTTATAAATTAAAGTTGCATGCAAAGTGTAAATTTTAAAAAATATTAAAATTATTTTGAGTGATTCACTTTTATAATTTAATTGAAATGCATTTTACAACAAAGTGATATTATAACTTAAAGTTATATGAACTTTTTCAAAATGGTAATTTAATGAAAATAAAGAGTTGAGCTCAAGACCTTTAATTTAATTAATTTTTTTAACCAAGTGAGTTAATGCATAATATATAACAAATTTTAAGAAGGAGAAGTGAGGCCTTTTTAATTTTTAGCCTCAAAGTTTGTGTTTACTCCCAAAACCCTTGTTTTTGCCTTAAAAAATTTCAACACAACCACACACAAAAACAAACAATTTTTATGAAAAAACAATTTCAAATCTTTATAAGCATGGAGTTATATCCTAGTTAGTCTACCCAAAAATGCAATTTTTCTTTTTGTTTATGATTTGTTGAGATCACAAAAAGTACAGGGAAAATAATATATGCAAAAAATAAAACACTTTCCATTGTGTTTCCGATTTTTTGAGATCAGATAAGGCACATGACAAATAACATACATTGATTTGAAATGGAGCAAACAAAACAAATCAAAATGAAATATTAAAACATAATGAAAGAGATTTTAAAATATGTAATGAAATTGTATTTTGGGAAATCACAAACCTTTTTGACTAAAACAAAAAGGGTTTCTAGTTGAAACCAATTCCCCAGACGTAGTGGAACAGTTCTCTTAGTTAAAAAATGCCTAGAAATAATAAAATCCATAAACATTTTGATTCATGTAGTGATAAAGGTTCAAAATATTGATCAACAATGATAGTGGGTCTTTATAGGGGATTTGATACCATGTTTGATAAACAAGGTATATCCACACAAGTCAAACACCTTAAGGACACTGCTCACACAAATAGAGCAAATATTAATACACCAATGCATTAAATGGTCAAATCCCTTAGAGAGGGAAATAGTTCACAACTCTAGTCAATGCGGTCACTTGAGGTAATATATTAATGCAAAAGGAAAATAATTTACATATGAGTTTCTCAAAATTGAGAGTTAAGCCACATATCAATATAGTTGTTAGTATAAAGGAGAAGATGAACCATTGAATTACTTTATGTTTAAAACATAATCGTGATCATCGAATTAGATAAGTACAATGCATAATAAAGTAACACAGTTTACCTAAATACACATTAGAACAAGTTGATATTAACCAACTCCCAAGTGTCTACATATCTTAACATTGTACAATGGTACTGTTGATATTATGGTGGATATGGGAGGTATTAACCTCCACGTGTAACCTATGACAAGACTAGAATATTCTGGGAAGCAAGAGAAACCCTAAAATGTTGGATAATAACCGTAGGAGACAAGTCGACTCAAGAGAATATTTAATATTGAGTTATTAGCCTCCAGAAAGAGAGGTCGGCCCAGTCAAGTGAGATAAAGAAACATAAATAAAGGGCACTAGAGCTCATTTTTCACTCACACTCTCACAATTGCATAAGGACTAGCGGTGCACAAGTTTGGAGAGGGAGTGTAGCTGCAACTATTGCAACTGGCATTTTGGTTATGGTTTGAACTTTCTCTTGGTTATTGTTTGGAATTTTTGCTTGGTTTCTGTTTATTCTTTCTTGGTGTGCTACCCTTGGATAAAGGTGTGCTGGCCTTGGTTGGCTATTGCTCTGCTACCAGAATTATTCTACCTGTCAAGGTTAAGGTGCTCGGGGGTGGTATTTGTGCCTATGGTTGGGTGAAAATATTTCTATATTGTCTATGGAAAAGTGAGCACATCCATTTATTTATAACATGTTATGGGCCCACACTATCTTTAGATAGTCTAACCACTGGAATATAGATTGGGAATTTATTTTTTATGCTTGTTATGGCACCAATTACAGTTGCAACTAGATTTTCTGATTATGCAGTTGCAACAAACCCTAACCCTTGTGTTCAAGCACTTCTGTGGAAGAATTTGACCTAATTCCTTGAAATCCTAGTGCGCCCTAACATAACGCACCTCTTAGTACTCTTAGCCAAAAAAACGTTAGGTTTGAATCTTTGGTCAAAGTCAAAGTCATAGGTTGAATTCTAGTCAAATTGATTTTGTGGTCAAAGTTGAAATTTTATATTTTCTAGCTTGTTCTAATCATTGAATATTCTGATTGAGTTTCTAATCTCTTCTTGTAAAGATGGTATCTAGTTTTAGATTGGAAGACAAGCTCGGCGATGCTACAAGGCTTCAAAGGTATACACTTGTATATGCTATCTAAGTTATATCATCTAGAAAAACATGAGTGTGTTTGTAGGGAAAGTACTAGAGATCTTGTCCAAGTTGTAATCTTGGATTCAATGCATTTAGAAGAACAAGTGCACCATCCATGGAAGTTAAGGCTTCAGGTTTTAGGTTTGATTAAATTGTGAAGCTTCAAATTTGTGTATATCAAAGGTGATAGTTACTACATTACAAATAGTGAAAGTAGTATTTGAAAGATTTTATTATTTCTAGGTGTAATGAATACTCGATTGCATACAAATACTATTGATATAGATGCTTATTGTACTTGTTTTCAAGTTTAACTAACATCTCCTCTAGATATATATTCCTATTTTTTCTTGTTTATCTTGTTCCGAGCAGGTACCCCTGTGAAATATGTTTGATGAACAATCCTTGCGGAAGCTGTCATAAAAGAAGTTTATGAGGATGACACAACTGCTAGATGGGAAGCAATCCGAACATATAGAAACAAACTTAAAGAGACTCAAAGGATTCAGACTAGAAGGAAGTCATAAATCAAAAGGAAACTAGAACAGGCTTGTGACACTTTGTAGAAAGTAAAGAGAGATGCAACAGACGAAAGCATAGACTCTCTCAGATGGAGGGAGCTGATCACAAAATTCCAAAAGAAGAGCATGCATATTTCTCATCCAGGCATGAAGTTAGGATTAGGAGGAAGCTAATCCCCAATGATATGATCCATTGAAGAATCCGTGAATACCATGAAGTATCTATCCATGTTCTTCATTGGAAGTAGCAACTATGATAAGCAACACATGTTTAGTTTGATTCTAGAAGAAGTATTTTTTGAAAGGAATCCTTGAATATCCTTGGTTTTCCATCTACATTTATGTTCCTATGGCGGAAGGTTGGATCCTTCAGGAAAGATGGGCATGTAATCTATATAAGATTCCATGGACTCTAACATTGAAGATAAACATGAGGAAGAACATAAAGATACCAAGAAAGAAAGAAAATTCAAAACAACCAATTGAACCAATTTGAACCCACTAGAAGCAGTCAAGAAAAAGGAATGAAAGGAAGTTGTGATGAAGAACAATGTATGTGAGAAATTGTGAAAAATACTTAAGCATTGATAGATACAAGGAGAGACTCAGAGCTAGAGGGTTCTCCTAGTAGGAAGGAAAAGACTACGAAGACAGGTTGTTCTAGTAACCAGATATACCTCTACTTGAGCCATTATATCTCCTGCAATATCCATGGGTTCAAGTTTACATCATATGAATGTAAATACTATTCTACTCAAATAGAGCAATTGAAGAATAAGCATATGCAGATCGACCTCAAGGTTTTGAGGTATACCGAAAATAAACCATTGTATGCAGATGGAAGAATACCTTGTATGGATTCAAGCAAACTTGGTGCAGAGCCTCTCATGTACATCGAAAATGTGGTGAAAACTTTCTATGACAAAGGAAGTTGATTGAAATGGTTCTTTAGAACAATATACAACTGCATGGATTTATTGATTCAGATTGGGCAGGGAGTGCAAATGACAGAAGAAGTGCTACTTGGATATGTTTCAGCTTGATCTTTTCCATGATGTCATGGGCCAACAAGAAACATAAGTTTGTTGCACTAAACACTGCAGAAGCAGAGTATATAGCAGTTTGTGATACTTGTACATAAGTAGTGTGGCTCTGCTAGTTGGTTTTTGGACTCACTGATCATGTGCTGAATTTGACCGTGATATATTATGATGATCAAAGTTATGTGAAGCTTTCAGAGAACCTGATGTTCCATGATAGTTCAAAGCACATTGATATGAAGAATTATATTCTCCATGATCAAGTCTAGAGGGGAGAAGTGGTTCTCCATTATATCTCCACAGATGAGAAGATAACAAATATTTTGGTAAAGCCTCTGTCCAAGATGAAAAGATTGCATACTTAAGGGACAAGCTGAGGTTCTTGGAGACATGTTCCTTATTGAAAAAGGAAGAGATTACTCCCAAATTGGGAGGGAGCACTGATATGTTATTGATTTATGGACATTCATTTTCCATTTCAAAAAATGGTCCAATTTGGGTAGTTCCTTTCCAGTCCAGAAAGTGGTTCAAGATTTCTGATGGACATGCATTTTCCAGTTCAAAAAATGGTCCATATCGGACAATCATTTTCGTAATGAAAATGGTTCGATAGATTGATGATGTACCATAGACAACGATTCCCCTTGTGGCTAGTGTGTGGGAATGGTCTAGGATAGTCATTATTCTTGGAAGTCACTCTGAGTAGTGGTCAAGTAGAATGGTTCGCCTCGCCGGGCAACCATTCTTTCGAAGTTCACAATTGTTAGCAATTTCAAGTAATGGTCCATTTTGGAGGTTGGTGTAGGACAATGATTTCCATAGGACATGGTCCGGACAATCATTATTGGGGAAGAATCATTCTCTCCAAGTTGCACTATGTTTAGTGATGATGGAATGGACTAGTTAGGTGAATGGTCCAGGTTCAACAATCAGGGACAAACATTCCCTAGGGAAAATACATTCTCTCAATGTTACACTATGATTAGTTCTAGAGGAATGTCTGAGTTAGGTGAATGGTCCAAGATCAGAAATCAAGGACACTTATTCTTCTATGCTTGGGAAGAATAGTCTAGATATCCCATGGCTGATGTTTTACTTTCTGAGGGAAGATTCTCTTCCATATCTCACATATGTGAGTGGAAGAATAGCCTGGATGACTCAATTTGTATCATGATATTTTTTATGTAGGTTGATATCACATGATATGATTGTTGTGGAGACTGTATGTCTCTGGACAATAGTTGTATGCTACTGTGGTGGATGTGATCCACTGGTAGTGACTGTGTGTCACTGGTTAGTAGCCGTGTGCTACCAGGTGTGGTTGTCTACCATTAGATAATATTTGTGTATTACTATGGATAAACACAATTTTGTTCTATTGGATGTAATTGTTTTGATTGCCATTGTTGTTCTAGAGTCTGTACTTAAGGCTTAGAAGTACAGTGTATAGGCATCCGAAAGTGAGTAAGGGGTAGAGAAGAAAGAAATGTCAACCTTCGGCAAGGGAAACTAGGGTTAATTTCTAGGTTGTTGTCTAGCTTCCAATTGTTCCTGGATGTTTATGTCTCTTTCAATTGCTGCCCACAAATGTTCCAGTTCTACCTGGGTAGTGGCTATTTTAAGAATAGTATAAAAAATATTCAAGGCAATATGTGTTTTATCTAATAGTCCGGGTTCAATATTAGGCTGTCTTGTCACAGGGACAGTCATAGAGGAACAGAATGATAAGAAAATCTCAAAGAAATTTTTTAGATGATGTCTCGATTTCAGTCGTATAAAGGAGAGTTATAGCTCCGATGGTGAAAATAGGATGCAAACCAAAGGCCCTTTCCCGTAACTGAGTTATATTTTAATAAATGTGTATGAGGTGTAAGAAAAACATTAAGCTGTCTATCATGTAAGGCTCCTATCAAGGGAGAATCTCACTTATAAACAAAAGAAGAAAAAGATAAAGAAATAACCCGATGAAGCATAAAATATATATAAAAATCTAAAATGTTTACTGGTCTTATACCTGTTGATAGCCGGTACAGAGGAAAAATGGTAAACAATATAGAAAACTAAAATTTATTCACTATAGTAGAGGTTGTACTAAATTATAGCGACACATTCATCATATACATATATGAAATGAAATGAAATATGAAATATAAGAAAACAAACTCATAACACAGTCGTGACAGAATCGAGAATCTTCGGATTTGCTTTATATTAACTCTCGAGGGAGAAAAATCTCTATTACAAATGACCCAAAAAGGTCCAGCCCCTGTTCCTTCCTTCTATTGTATATTTATACAAATTTACATATGATGGAATCCCAATTGTTCTAGGATTTTCAGTTACAACGAGAAGGAGATCAATTGTTTCATTTCTTTATCCTATGTCTTTATTTGATACTAGAAGCCTGCCCTCTCGCATGCTCGGTACAAGTGACACATTTTTCCACCAGCCGAGATATCAACCTTGAAGGTTCCGCTTGACAATTGGCCTAAAAAACGTAACAATCTCTAACTAATTGCGGCAACCTTTCTTCCATCTGTTGGTCTAGGGTGTCGATAGCGCACAATTGCACACTTGGTTTAATTATCCATTTATCTATTTGAACTATGTCTTCCAGAGTTACTTGTGAGACTTCAGTCGAATCTCTTTCTTCTTTCTCATTTATATCAAGCGAGAGTTTCTCCATATTCATTTGGCTCAGTGTCTCAGCATTACTCTCGCTATCAATTACTAATAGATTTCCATCTATAGAACCGAAATCCTCCTCACAAGATTTCCTTACTTTCTTGGATTGCAATTTGCCTTCTGATATGCTGCGTTCCCATTCTTTCAACAAAATATTACCTCAGGTCTTTTCCGAAATGGAAAAAATAGAACTTTTTCCCGATTCCCTGTTTGTTGTAGCTATTACAGCCTCTTGAAATGCGACCCAAGTTGCTCCAACTTCTCTCTCTCTGACAGATAAGTTTTCTAATACTTGATCAATAAGCAAACAATTGTCCTAAATCGTATCTACCTTGGCAAGTAAACTTCGTTGGGCTGCAGAAACCCTGGTCCGAATCTCCATAGCCTGGTGGAATATCTCAATATTTATAACTTGGCTTTCGGTGAACTCTAATCTAACCTGTAGCCATCCTATCAAGTCTCTTTGTTGGCCTACCTGTATTTGATTGGTCTGAGCTACCAGCTTTGCTTGTTCGAGCTTAGCTTTGAAGTGCTCAATTTCCTTTTTATCGACCATCCTTGCTTGTTCTATTCCTGTGTTTGCCTGGTCTTTAGCAGCTTCTTCTGCTATGGCTAGTTTAGCTTCTAAGGTTTTGATGAGGTGATTTTTTCACTTCAGCTGATTTTTCAAAACCCCGACTGAAAATTGGTTTGCCGTAGCATATGCCCCTAATGTTCCGACTATTTCTGTCGTGAATTCTTACTTCTTCATATCTTTACCATCAGTCAACACCTTTAACTTCTTGGCCATTGATCCCTCTTCTTGATAGAATTCTCTTTTTACCACAGCTTTTTTCTTTTTATAAAAAAGGAACTCAATTGGCGGAAGCTCTTCCATCCTTATAGGTCTCAATTCTTCATTGAAAATCCACCCTACATCTATGTTCCCCTTAGTTGACTGTAAGGGAGTAATGGAGGTGATGGGACCTCCGATTTTCTTAGCTGATTGGCCTGGAGTGACAACTGGAGTCTGCTTTTTCAGTGGATTGGGATTTTTCATTTCTGGTTTCGGACTTCCAATTTGCTCTCCCCTGTCCTGGTGTTTTTCTTGTCTGGGTGTTGTATCTTTGGAGCCTTCGGCTTCTTTTTGCTGCACCTCTACTGTTATTGAATTCTCACCCCACAATACTGGGGGAAGACAACTCCGTCAATGTTCTTGGAATTTTAAAACATCGACCCTCTCTTTGGGTGCCAGGGCTTGAATCCGAGCCAAAACCTCGGCATAAGATCTTGTGCCTCGGAAAATGTCATCCGAGGGTGAATTTTCATGTTCGAACCTTCTAAGCCTGCAACTGGCTAAGTGATTACTTACAACCCTCTGTGGATCATGCTTTTTGAATTCAACATGAACCAATTTTAGGTCCTCTGGGGCTGCTGCCTTGGCTTTAGCATGCTGGAAATCTAACAAAGAATATGAACTTAAATGGATAGGAAAAGGTGGACATACCTTCTTAGAATATCCCTTAAGATCCTTGCTTACGCCACCGATTACAGTTTGTCTAGAAATCTCACAACAAGCTAGCTTATCGGGTATGAATAATGGCAAGGCATTCGGAGGAACAGAAGCGCTGAAAACCCTGAGATATGAAAATTCTGCTTCCACGTACCAGTCGGCTATACTGCTCAGATTTACCACAATACTGTCTGAGATCCTGGGTGGCAGGTGGCCAAAGATAGTGATGTGCAACAACACCATTACCCAGTTAAAGATTTCATATACAAAATCCAAAGATTTGTCTTCCAACAACTTTGAATGGTAGATGTGGATGGGCTCAGCTTTCGATGGAGTCCAGCTCCAACTCATTAAGAGAAAAGGCGTCAGAAAACACACGACATCCATGATATACATGGAAATAAAGAATGAAGTGATATTTCCACTCTCCTTCTGTGCTCGATACTCTTTAACTCGACTGGTCAAACTATCGGATAGTAGTTTAGCCTAGTCGAAGGAATAGCGTGCGGCGACCGAATGAATTAGAGGCACCCACTGAAGGAAAAAATGTGTGGTGTCCTCTCTCCCATATAATTTGTAGGTCATCATAGCCACATATTTGAACTGTGGTTCCAGAGAAGATATCGAATATATACCATGACTGTCCGCCCTGAACTTCGTAGGGTGTGAAACCCAATCTTTGATTAAACCAGACATAGTCTTGTCGTATTGCACACATTCCTTCTGTTTAAAATTCTCCAAGAATTCGGCATTGTATGTAAGGTCTGACACGGTTGGCAACTTGTACATAGCCTGCAATTGTTCAGGTCTGAAAGTTCCAATGGTGACCCTTTTCTCGTTGATGATGGTTCTAGTTGGTATATCTACATGGTCTAATGCCCACTGGACCATATCATAGTAAGGGAGAAGATGTGGCCTAGCCGCTACTTTATGCATTTGAGCCTGGATGACAATCTTATATTTGGTGATCAGGTCGACTTTTTCATTTTCACTGGAATCATCTGAAACATCTACCAATTCGGACTGTAGAACCTCAGAAATATACGACCAGGTCCTGACAGAGTCGACACTTCAAGGTGAAGTATCAGAAACGTTGTCTGAACCTTGTCCTGAAACCTCAACAATGGCTTTAGATGCTTTTCGCGGGGCCATGGCGGGGGATTCTACTTTAGCTCTCCTACGATAACAATATGTATACATACATAAATTAGTTCGCTCTAGAAAGGTTTGCTCTGCGTAGAATAGGAATGAAATTTGTGACAACAAATAAAATATCCATGCCTTCAACCATTTAAAACTAGGTCATCCTTATGAACAGAATGGTCAAATCATTATTAAATATAAATTTAGCAATAAAAACCAAATCCTTACTTGTCGATTCGCCTCATTTCCAATTAATGTCTTAGATTTTTATAGTACATAATGCAAGTTGGCGCAAGGAAAGTTTAAAATTGCCTCGTAGACTGTGCATATTAATTTTCGTATTAGAACACTAGCAATGCTGGCTTAACTTAATTAATCGGGCCTTTTTGAATGTTAATTAATCTTTCGACATTCGCCTCATCGGGAGCTTTCACTTTAACCCTTTAAACCTCTAAAACCTAATGTTGCGATAATTATCTTTGGTTAATAAAAAATGTAACCATGATTAGGCGTTTAATTAATTACATTGTTATTTATATCGCGACTTTGCGACTCGGGGCTTCAAAGGTATAGCTTCCGGGAGGCTTGTATGCCGAGTTGTGAAATCGCAAGATTGCGATGATATGATCTAATTAAATTGGAGGATAAAACCATATTAAGTGTTTAATTAATTACATTTCTATTTTTATCGCGACTTCGCGACTCGGGGCTTCGAAGGTATAAATTTTGAGGGAAAATATGTCGAGTTGCGAATTCCCGACAGAGCTTAACCGCGGCTAAAATTTTTACCTTTAACATTAACTCGGGTTACTAAAACAAGAATCTCGTGGTTTCGGCTATCAGGGTTACGACGGTAAGACTTTGGGAGCTAGCAAACGCTGAGACATGAAATCCCGATGATTCTTAGCTGCGGTTTAGAGTATTTTTACTCTCGGTAATGATCTGGGTAAACTTTTTAAAGTAGTTCGCCATTTCTCCCCTCGGGACTTGTAAACTATGTGATCTATAACTTCTGACATGCGACATCCCGAGGTAAAAAGGAGAGACTCGTATAAACGATTAAAAGAAAATAAATTGTGCCTTAAGAGTATGATAGCCATCGTTGCTTGCGTGATTAGACTCCTGAGAATTTGGAAAAAATAAAGGAGAATACCAAAACCAGCTTTCGATTTCAAGCGTTAGGATATAAAATTTAAAAAAGGCTAAAAAAACAAAGGCGTCTCCAACAGCCATGAAGCCTATCACTAGTGTTGGAGATGATTTCTAGCTAGATGGATAGTCAGTGTGATGATGGGAAAATATCCTCCAGATAGAGAATGGTCCAAGAAGGGATGATTACTAGTGGACATACATTCTCCCTGTGGAGAATGGTCCAGGTTGACAGATTGCTGATGTACCATGGACAACTATTCTTCTAGGACATATGTTTGGATTAGAAGAAGGTCTTGAGTTCACAGTAGTGACTAGAGTGGAGAGATTGGTACATGACATACATTTTCCCTGAGTTCATAGTAGTGGCTGGAGAGAAAATGGTCCAAGTCAATCATTCTTCTAGGATGTATGTCCGGATTAGAATAATAGTCCTTGTAGCCCATGGTGTCACTTCTATCATCTGTTGGAACAATTATTCTTCTAGGACATATGTACGTATTAGAATAATAGTTCTTGTATCACTCTATGGAGTGAGTGACTTATTCAACATCATGGCTGATTACTCAGATGGAGCATGGATTCAAGATATGATGTAGTTTATGCTATCATATGATAATGATAGTGATGATGTTTCTCGTGAGTTTATCTATTTGATCATGAGTTAGACTGTGTGGCTATGACGATGTTACCGGTTGAATGGTCTGTTTGTGCTCAAGACCATTACCTTTAATACCTCCCTAGCTAGGAGGGAGTGTTAATATTATGGTAGTTGCGAGAGGTATTAACCTCCACGTGTAATCTTTGACAAGACTAAAATATTCTGGGAAGTAAGAGAAACCCTAAAACATTGGATAATAACCCTAGGAGACAAGTCGACTCAAGAGAATATTCAATATTGAGTTATTAGCCTCCAGAAAGAGAATTCTACCTAGTCAAGTGAGATAAAGAAGTATAAATAGAGGGCGCTAGAGCTCATTTTTCACTCACACTCTCACAACTGCATAAGGACTAGTGGTGTGCAAGTTTAGAGAGGGAGTGCAATTGCAACCACTGCAACTGGCATTTTGGTTATGGTTTATAATTTCTTCTTGGTTTATGGTTATTCTTTCTTGGTGCGCTACCCTTGGAGAAAGGTGGGCTAGCCTTGGTTGGATATTGGTCTGCTACCAGAATTATTCTATCTGTCAAGGTTAAGGTGCTCAAGGGTGGCCTTTGTGCCTATGGTTGGGTGAAAATATTTCTATATTGTCTATGGAAGAATGAGCACATCCCTTTATTTCTAACAGGTACGAATCTTCAATTTTTTTTCCTTGAAACCTTGATATGCAGGGTTCCCTTAAAAAATTCATTTTCTTTAATAAATAATTAAAACAAATCAATAATTGTTTTGGAAAAAACCTTTTGGCTCTTCGATGTGCTATGCTAGCGATCCCTTGATCCATCTTATCTAGTGGTAGTCCATAGGTCTTCATTCTCCCAGAGACTTCGTGACTCTAACTGAGCTTTGATACTATATCACAGAAATCAAACTCATACAAAAAACCAAGATACTCGAGAGAGTTCTTTGTAATGCATTGCATAAATGAGAAAGAAATAAATTTCTAATACAGGGTTACAAAATAGTTGAGTTAATCCACTTTATGAATTTGAGATAGATCGAGAAACATACTAAAGCGAGATAAAGCATACAAGTCTAAAATAGCCTAAAGTCAACAAGACTTTATTAATTCTTATGTATAGTCTCTAATTGACCATTATCAACACTAATTTATTAATTCCTATGTATAATCCCTAATTGACCATTATTATAATCTGAAATTTATTTTAACAAAAATAACAGAAAAAAAAACCTTTTTCTTTTTATTTAAATTGAGCCATAAAACTAAGGGTTAAAGGGTTACAAGCTAGTCGACTTAATCCACTTTATGAATGTTGGCTAGATCGAGAAACACACTAAAGTGAAACAAAGCATAAAAGTGTAAAATAACCTAAAATCAACATGGCTTTATTAATGCCTATGTATAGTCTCTAATTGACCATTATCGACATGAATTTATTAATGGCTATGTATAATCTCTAATTGACCACTATTGTAATCTGGCAGTTATTTTAAGAAAAATAATAGAAAAAATGTTTTTCTTTTTAATTAAAATTGAGCCATAAAACTAATACAAACCTTATTATTTTCTTTTAAATCTATCCCTTCCAAAATCCTATAACCACCATTCTCCACAAACAAAGACTTTAAGCGGGAAATTTGAGCATTAGTGGCTTATTTTGGGTATGGATGATGATGATTGACTTCATTAGTTTGGAAAGTTGTATCTATATAACACAAAAATTATGATTGCCACTTATATCAAGATGTGGGGAAGCCGCTGGTTCAACATGCATTGCTGCTGTTTTCTTTGTTGATTCATATATTGGTTTTCAATCTGTATTTGGAACTACAAGGGGCTATGGTTATCGATCTCGAAGGGATACTACCACAAAAAATATGATTTCCACTTATATCAATATGTATGGATGTATGTTGATGCACTTGTTCATTTTCAATTTGATTATCCAAAATATCTAGTGAAATTGAATAGGCGTTTAACTATTCTATGTTTTGGCCCTTTTCGCTGGAATATGACGACATAATCTACATGAAATCACAAATTTCCATTGTTTAAATTGTCTTTCTGAATAAAGAAATGGATTCAGCGTGTTTAAAAACCCCCGAGGCACTCATATTATACAGAAGTAACCACTCAAATACGTAGATCTAACAATTTCTCATTGGAATTTAGGAAAATATCATTGGAAAATATTCCCGGAAAAGAGCCAAAATGTAGAATGTTTAGACTACGACAATTGAATATACCAAATATAGAGAGTCCAACAAGTAATAATAATAATAAAATGAACTAGTCCCTAACCCAAATAAATAAGAGAATAACTTCAAATAACTCCTAAAGGTCAAAATAACACCTATGGTCAAAATTGCAACTTCTTTGAAACCCATGGCCATGAAAATCGATACCCTCGTAACCAAAATCTTAAAATCAAACCTCGAATTGAAAATATGTGTTACTATTTGAAGTCCCCTTTTTTTAAGTTTAAATTTGTGACATTTTTAAACCATGGCCTAAAATCTCAATGCTATTACTATCAAAATTACAAGTTCAAATCTAGAGGGTGGTAGGGTATGTATACCTCTGTAGACTTTACTAGTCAAAATAATTGGGCAGAGGGGGTCCTTTGTCCCACAAACAAGGGGATATCATACACTAATTTGGTGTCTGGCTTGGTCGTGACCTTAAAAATAAATTATTATTAAAAAAAATTAAAAAATACCTTTCTCCCATCCCTCAAAATTCACCCACCCCATCTCCCTCTCCACCCATGACCTAACCCTCCCTCTCCCCATGCCCACCCATTAAAGAAGTGGTGGTTTTATCCTTTAATGGGAGGGCATAGGGGGAGCCCCTCTACTCGTATAGATAGGGGGGATACTACCAATAGCACCTGTTTTTGATTCAGGAGTTGATTTTAAGATTTTGGTTGGAAGGGTACTAGTTGTCAAGGCCATGGGTTTAAAATAAGTTGAGAGAGAGCGGGGGTTGGGGAGGGGGAGGGGGAAAGGTGGAGAGGGAGATAGAGAGTG
>ML791734.1:83494-98120 GCA_009831015.1 Picea engelmannii | reverse complement strand
TCCAAAAACTCTTCAGAGTCGTAGATTTGGGCGCCAAAAACTTAGTCGTAGATCTAGGCCCGATCTTTAACCTCCAGGGCACAATTCAATATATGAGGCAAAAATTAGGCTTAATGACCCTTTTTATGGGCTTTCTGCACTGCTTCCCTTGCTTTTGTCACTATGGGGTTAGAAAAACATTTCACCATCAAGATCATGCATTTTTCATCGATCATTTTACATATTTTATTGAAAGGAAACTAACTAACCTATGTCTTAACCTACTCGTTTGCACCTTTAGCCCAACTTATACTGTTGGGGTAAGAAAATACTCTACCTTGGGGCTATTTGACCAATATTAGACTTTTTGGTCAAATTTATTCACTAGCTAACCTAATTACTCGGTTAAGATTAGACAGTTTAGCTAAGCTTATTCACTAATCCTAAATACTTAAATCTAAAAGACTTGGCCATGTTTAAACTGTATGGATCAAGTCATTATCATTTCATGGGGCTTTATCCATTTTCTTTTATTCCCTCTTTTTATTTTTCTCATTTTTTCTTTTTCTTTTCTTTTCTTTCTCTTTTCTTTTCTTTTTTCTTTTCTTTCTTTTCTTTTGTAGAATGCAACAATATTTGCAAATAAAAAAACACTAGAGGAACAAAATTACAATCACCAGTTGATCTTATAAATTATAGGGTTATAACAATGGCTCCACATGGGGATGGTACCCTCCTTGTGAGGTGCCAAGAATCCTGTTTCTCATTGTCTTGAAAAACTTCCTCTAGAGCTTCTTCTGCTATCTGACTTGCTTTATTTTGAAAATTTTGAGACATTATTCAGTGTCTTAGGGCCTTCTCCACATACTTCAAACACCTGAAAAAAAACACCTACACACAAAATGCTTGTAAAATAAACGATATGTACAATGGAAAAGGAATGGTGATCTCTCTACTGCGGCGGAAGATAATGCTTCAACATCCTGCCATTTACAGGTCCCCCTGGCAGGTTTGATCCATCATTATTATTAAGCAGGAAAACATTATTTCCTCTAAAGGCCTGAATGGTGTAAGGACCCTTCCACAAGCTACCAAACTTTCCATGTTTACCTTTATCTTCATTTATAGAGTCCCATTGCAAAACTAGATCACCCAATTCAAAGTTATTCTCTTTGGTTCTCTTGTCATAAATCTTTTTAATATTTTCTTGGATCAATTGAGTTCCGTTGTACGCTTCTTCTCTGGATTGTTGTAACTGAATCATTTGATTTATTCTTCTTTGAATATCATTAGGCTCTGCTTGAGTTTCCTGCAATAATTTCATCACTGAAACTCCTAGAGAAGGAGGAAAAATCGCTTTAGTGCCATATACCAATTGATATGGAGACATACCAATTGATCTTTTATTACTCAGTCTATCTGCCTGTAGTGAAAAAACCAATTTATTATGCTAGGACTTCTTGTTTTCTTGTAATGTTTTCTTGAGGATATTCACCAAACTTTTGTTTGAGGACTCAGCAAGCCCATTTCCTTGAGGGTAATAGGCTGTGGAATGCCCCAACGTAATGTGGTATTGGCTGCAAAAATATATGAGTTTTTTTGGATCTGAAAGACGCTGCATTGTCAGCTATAACTTTCCTGGGGAACCCAAAACGATATAAGATATTAGTTTCTAAAATTTTTATGATGACAGAGTCAGTAGCTTGCATGCATGGCACAACCTCGATCCATTTGGTGAAATAGTCTATGGATGTGAGGATCCACTTGTGTTGGCCTAAAGAATATGTGTGTATTTCTCTAATAAAGTCCAAACCCCATTGTTGGAAAGGGGATTTCACTGATATGGGTTTCATGGGCAGAGGCAACAACTTCTTTTTACCTTCGAAAACCTGACATTTATGACAAGAAGTAACTTTGTTATGAACATCAACAAACAATGTAGGCCAATAGAAACCAAATCTTAAGATTTTGTTGCCTATGGTATTCCAACTCAGATGTCCTCCACAATCTCCTGCAAAACTTTGTCAGCTTCGTCTTTCAATAGGCAATTAAGCAAAATACCACCAGGATCTTTCCAATAAAGATTAACTTCTAGAATACAAAATTTTAGTGCTTTCAGTTTGATAAATCTGGCGTTGGTATTAGTTAAACTAGGAGGAACTTGTAAGTTGAGAAGTACAAAAATGAGGTCTGCATACTAGGGAGAGTTTAAGAATACCTCTTTTACCTTTGGAGTCGTCTTCTCTTCCTGTTCGTCAACTGCAACCAAGAAATTGATATCTAGAGCATTACAATTTGATTCTGCCATTAGTTTGGCCAAACCCTGTCCTTTGATCAATTTAGTAGGCTTTATGTCAATGCCATATTCCAGAATGACCACAATCAATTTCCCTCTTCTGCCATCTAGATTATCCTGAGTCATGATATCTTTTACCACTACGTTGGGAACATATGCAATTGTGTGAGAATGGAGAATATAGACTCTGAAATCCTTTATAGCCTTTACCAGAGAAAAGGCTTGTTTCTCCATAATATTATAATTCAACGCAATATCTCTTAAAGATTTTCTAAAAAATGCTATGGGTTGCTCGTACCCTTCACTATTTTTCTGCAACAATACTGCTACTATAGTGTGCTTAGATGCAAAAGAGAAAAGATAAAAATCTTTGGAATAGTCGGGGCTGATCAGAACTGGAGCTTGGGTAAGTGCATGATTTACCTGTTCAAAAGACTTCTTGGCTTTAGTGTTGATCCAGGTGGATATCGGTGGCCACCCACCTTTTCCAACTGGCTCAAAACAACTTTCTGACAATTTTGGCAATTTACTATTTTTAGCAGGTTTTAATTTCCAAGGCCATTTTGAGGGCCTAAATGAAGGTTTTTCGAGATCAAGGTTCTCAAGTATATCCAAAGGCATGGTTGAGCCCCCAAAATGAATCTCCTCGATGATACCTTTCCAACGAGCTATTATACGCCTAAAACAAAGATCGTATGAAAAAGTTACGACCCCAGGAAGTTGATGTACTAACTTACCCAAACAGGGCCCACATGACTTTTGGCGCTTCATCTCCTAGGGTTAGGTTTGTGGATGTATAGGGTTTTTGGCATTCTTGTTTATTGTAAAAATGCCTTCAGAGCCTCATTGTAATCATGTTCTTGTGAATGCAAGTAGCCGTCACATCTCTTCTCAGAGATAAGCTGCCACCATTCTAGTGAGTCTTTCACTCTGTATTTTTACTGTCTCTGTACATTTCATTCATTAATAAAAATCGTGTATTACTGTATATCTGTGTTTATGGTTGCATCTCTGATACATTTCTGTTATATTATTGAATATCTGTGATATCTCTATGCATTTCTTTATTATATCTCCGATCTCATTTCGTGCCGAAAATAATCCAGATCAAGTGTTCCATTTGATTTTTGCATCCTTTTTCAACATGCTAGTGATGTTCATAAGAAGTTAATCCAAGTTGGGTATGAACCTTCTAAGGAAATTTATTTTGCCTATGAATGATTGTAGTTCTTGTAAGTTTCTAGGGTGTTCCACCTTTTGAATGGATTCTATCCTACTGGGATCGATTTTGATTCCATCCTTGGAGATTTTGTGTCCCAGTAACTTGCCTTCCTCTAATCTGAACAAAGACTTATTTGGATTCAATGAAATCCCAAATTTTCTACATTTCTCAAACATGCGTCTAAGATGCTGCAAATGTTCTTCATCATATTGGGAGTATACAGTCACATCATCCAGGTATATGACTATAAATCTTCCTAGTTCGTCCACAAAAGCAATATCCATTGCCCTTTGGAAAGTGGCACCAACATTCATCAAGCCAAAAGACATCTTCACATACTTGAAGGTTCCCCAAGGTGTGGTGAATGCAGTCTTCTCTTGATCTTCTGGGTGAACCAGGACTTGGTTGTAACCTGAGAAACCGTCTAATAAAGAAATCCTACTAGACCCAACTACCTTTTGCAAGATATGGTCCATTTTGGGCAATGGGTAATTGTCTTTAAGAGAGACTTTGTTCAAATTTCTAAAATCTATGCAAAGTCTGATCTCACCGGTTTTCTTCCTAGTAGGAACTAGGTTAGAAACCCATTTGGAAAATCTCAATGGAACTATAATTTTCACATCATACATATTTTTGATTTCTTTCTCTATCAGGGGAAGCAACTTGGGATTCATTCTCCTAAGTTTCTGCATAAAAGGTTTGTGTTCTTATTTTATGGGAATCCAATGATGTATGATACTTGTGTCATAGGATTTTAAGTCCTCATAGCCCCAGGCAAAAACATCTATATATTCCTTAAAAAGTTCAATGTATTTGCTTTTTTTCTCCGGTGGCAAAGATTTAGACAGTTTTATCATTTTGGGGTTTTCTTGTGTTCTTATGTTGCATTCTTCAACCTCTTTACCACTAGCTTCAATTTTTGGTTTTTTGGATACATCGTTAAAATCAAACAAGTCTTCCAACAGAACTAAAACTCTAGGTAACACATTATTTTTCAATTGCAGAATATCAGAATCTACCTCATTTTCATTAAATTCTTCAGCATCTATTTTATTTACACTACCATTCTCAAAAACGGATTTATTTACAAATTCATCATCATTTTCTAAATCTATGTTTGTACATTCAAAATCATTCTTACGTTGTATAAAATATTCGATTTGATCGTCATTTCCAAAAACCTACCAGTATCTGATGTTGTTAGGAACTGTTGGTTTGCACTTCACCTTCACTGTGTACTTGTGAGTGGGACAAAAAGGGATTTTACAGGTAGCTACTGATGTAGCCAACCCATCTGCAAATATATTTTGTCCCCTAGACATTACCTGCAAGTCAATATCAGTAAAGAATTGAAGATGATCCAAAACAACATTCCTATAGGCTCTAAGTCTGGGATGTTTTGCTGCATACTCACCTTTGATCTGCTTGATAATCAATTCAGAATCACCCCTTACCATTATCTGCGTGGCACCAACTTTCTTCAATAGTTTCAGGCTAAGCATCAAAGCTTCGTACTCGGCTATGTTGTTAGTGCATTGGAAGTTCAGTTTGTAGGAATGTCTCTCTGAATGTATTGATATGTGATTATGTAACCAAACTCCAACTCCGGCTCCCTCTTTACTTACTGCATCGTCAAAATCCATGCTCCAAAAATTTGCTGGCAGTTCCTCACTTTCCACATTTTTGACCTCTCTTGCCTCAATGTTTTCTTTATTTTCCTTTGGATAAGTTGTATCACTTTCCAACTGGGCAATTTGTCCTTCCAGGTCACCGTCATTGTATAAGATGAAAGAATCCAGGTCGGAGTGTGCTGAGTACAAGGGGGTGATTGTGAGGTTTTTCTTGACTACTAACCATGTATTTCATCAAGGTTTCCTTATATAATATTCTTTGTTGTCCAAATACTGGAACAATGGCATAAGACATGTCTAGTTGCAGAGTTCCTTTCAGCTTAGCCCCCCATGACTTTGATAGTAACATACCGTACTTTGGGGGAATGTCCACAACTACTATATCCATTACCATACTCTTTCTCAAAATTTGGGCTAGGGTGATGCATAAGTCTTTGATTAGGCCTATACATTTAACCTTGCTGGAATCAAAAGAATGCAAATCCTTGTAGGGTCTGGTGACTTCAAGTCCCAACTTTTCCATCACTGCCTTGGGCATCAGGTTATGAGAGGCGCCCGAATCCAACATAGCATTGTGTAATATCAAGTCATGGATATTTAGGCTGATGTAAAAAGGTGCGACAACTCAATTATCAGTCTGACCATCTACTTCAGGACCAAACAAGAGCTCTGGTTGGTCATCAACAAGATTTACTATGTATGAATGATTTGTAGATACAACATTCAAAGCCTTAGTACCTATCTCAAGTTCAATGCTTAAAGCTTTAATCACCTGCGACCTGTAAGCATTCTTGTTCATTAACTCGGAGAGGGGAATGAGAATTTTCAATTTAGCTAATTCCCCTTCAAGGTTGAATGTAGTGGAAAATTTTCTTAAGGTCTATACTTTTGGTTTATCTATTGGAACTCTATAGCCAGTTGCCCTTGGTTGGCTTGTTTGACTGATTGATGAAACTTCAGTCTGATTTGTTCTTTGTAGAATCTCTAGAGATCTTGGTGTATAATATTCAACATTATTTCTCTCAAGGATTTTCATGGGAGGGTTTTCTGAGGTCTTCTTGGTTTCAACTATTTTCTTTGTTTCATTACCCTTCTTTGTTTCAACAGTCTTCTTTGGAGGGTTGTCATTTTCTCTCTTGCTCCTCAGGTTATAATGTCTGTGTACCTCCATAATAGCATTCTCAAAGGCCTCCTGTTTTGTTTTGTCTGCTTCCTCATTTACCTTTGTTTGTGAAAGAAGGAAAATCTTATTTTCTTCCCGGGTGAAGAAAATGGATTCATCATCCTAAATGCCCATGAGGTTTATATGAGTGTCATCGAATTCATCAAGTACCTCCTCCCCATCATCAGCATAATTTTCTTGGAGAGGTGGTATGATTTGCTGATCTGGCCCCCTTTGTTCTCTTTGATCCCTAGGATCTCTCTGCTTGATCTGGGGCGGATTTCTTTTGAAGTTTGGGTTCCGAATTGGAGGAGCAGCTTGGTTATCCCTGGGGGGATTTCTTTCAGCTATAGTAAGTCTCTCCATCATTCTTTCCATCACTCTGGCTAAAGAGTCCAATTTGGCATCTAAAGAGGATGTGGAAGGTTCCTCTTTGATTGTGACCCTCCTCTTTGTTCTCTGCCTAGCCCTTCTAGCTAGTAGGTTAGCCTCCACACTTATAACACGTTTTTTGCATGTTTTCCAGAGTAGTTTAATTTCTTTCCCTTAGCTGATATAGCATATCAACGTCAAATCCATCTGGAAAATTAATAAGTGCTAACCCTTGAGGGGGTTTTATGTCAGCAGGGATGTCATTGTAAAGGTTGTTGAACCTGGTGCAGTAATCCTGCACTATTTCTCCCTAATTCCTCTTGATGTTCTCATATTCTGATATTATCTGGAGTGGATTTTTCTTAACCTCCCATTTGTCCAGAAAAATTCTGTGAAAAGTGGCAAGATCAGTTATCAAAGCAGGATGTAGGGATTTAAAACACTTTTTAACGTCCCAAGTCAGGCTTTGTGCAAATAATCTCATTTGTACATCAGCTTCATCTACCTCCTACAGATCAAAATAATCATTCATTTTATCCACATGTTGTTGTGCATTAATAGAACCGGTACTGTCATACTGAGGCAGTCTATTTTGATAATCTTGAGGCATGGCATGCAAAGGAGCAACCAACACCAAGGGAGAATATCTTACTGCCATAGCTGGTGGATGAGCTTGAACTGTAACCTGAATGATTGGAGGGGATGTAACATATGCAGTGGAGGATGCAGGGCTAGGGGGTGCAGAGTGAATTGTTTGAGGTTTCACAGAGGCTGCAACAATCGTTAAGGCAGAAAGTTCGACTGACTTTTGGAAATGAGCTCTGTCCAAGGCTTGATCAAGATTAGCCACCAAATCTTCTAATTTATCAAATTCCCGGAGAAAAAGTTGATCAACGTCTACCCTGGGTGAGAGAATTTCAGGAGTCTTAGGTTGCAGGATGGCTTGATCCAACACAATTTCACTTACAAAGATGTTTGATTTTGTTCTAAAAAGGCTTTGTTCAAAATGGATATCAAAATCAAGATCCTGAAGGGTAACCAGTTTCTCTGGGAGGGAAGGAGATCTGTGAAGGGGATTGTGACTTCCTGAACCTTCCGTAATGATTTTATTTCTAAGAATTTCTCAGGATTGTCTATTGCAGTTGCAGGTTATGGATCTAGATGAGATCTAGTAAAAATTCTTTTGGGAGCTAGAATTCTAATTTTTATTTTATTTTTCTTTTGAGAAAAAAATTAAATTAACTATATACAAATCTTAACAACCTCTGAAAATTATCTCTTAATATATTTAGATTTTATGACTTGTTCAGAAATAAGGTTTTCTTTGTATAGAAAAAGGAAATCATAGGATTGGAAATCCATTCAGATTCCCCAGTACGATTGCCAATTATGTTAGCACTCTGTAAATTCCCATAGGTTGTAAAAGGGCAGAAGAAATTTACAAGAGGTAACCTTAACCAACCACTTCGAAACTGGGATCTAGCCCTGCCAGTTTCAGAGAGGGATCTCTCTGTAAGATTTAGATTTGTTTGGATATTCAGATTTTAGGCTAGTTAAAAAGAATAGTACTGAGTTGTTTGTATTTTTTAACAAAATGGTTGGATGTCAATTACGCTTCCATTGGGCTATGGGGTCTGTTTTATAAAAATGGAGATCAAAGACAATTTTTTGGAAAATTCGTTTTACAGGGCAAGGTAGTGCAACTGCTGGATTCTTTAGGAATAAAATGATGGATTTCTGAATAGGTGAGATATCAGTTAAAAGAAAAAAGCAATTAAGAATTTCTTTATTGTAACATCACAAGGAAAACATTTAAATCTGTAAAAGATTAAGAATAGAGTACACAATGGCAAATTCTGCAACTTTAATTTCTTTTAAAGATTAGATTAGAAAAACAACATGATAACTGAGAAAGAATTTTTTTTATGAAGACAGAGGAAACTTCACCAATAGTTAACACGCAGGAATCCTGTGAAACATCTCTTTGTATTACTGGAACAATCTCTTGAAAAATTTATAGCGATTACAACTTGCTTGGGCGTAAATATCAACCCTTAGTACTTCAAAGTTTGAAGTATTTATAATCTAAATTACAAACGACCCTATCATCAATGATCAGGACGTGGCAGATGTTATTTTTAACTATCTAGATAACAAGATGCAAAAATATAGGAACTGATGATGATGCATCAAATATCTCATGCTGATTTTGGGGAAGACTGTTGGTGAGTCATTCACATGACTTTGAATGCGCTGTATGCTGACTTGGATGAGACCTTTATCTTTACTCGATCAATTCGCACAACTCATCCCATCTTTGTGTGCCAGGGATGGTAACTTTCAATAGACGGTGGTAGATTTCATCCATCTCCATATACTTAGCAAAAGTCAGCTTAGTGAGGAAAAAGTACTAGATTTCGTTTTGTATGTTGAGGTCAGGCTGCAAGGTCTCCAAGAACGCTTTACCTGTGATGATGCCCTATATCCTTGAGAACTTGGAACTGTCTTTGGCCATGGTGGCAATATTTTTCTTATAATCGGATAAAGTCATCAATTTATCATTTAGGACAAGTAAACCAGGAAGGCCCTTTTTCTGTAAGGCCTCAAGCTTGCTAAAAAATCTCTGAACTCCAATGTCCATGTTCTGAGATTTCTCCTCCAACTGCAACATTAATCCTCTTTTGGTCAACACTCTTTTGACTTCAAGGATAGTTTCTGTTCTGTCTTCAACTTTCAGGTCTTCAAGCTCTTCCTTGGTTTTTGAATTCAGGAAATTGATGATCTTGTTAGCTGCCGAGGGAATTTCACCCAGCTCTCTTCTTATCCCGTCAATAGCTTGTCTACTCTTAAGCACCAGATTATGTTGCTTGAACATGATTTTCACCATGGGCCAAAGTTCGTTTATGGAGTTGGAGATATCTGTCCAGATATTTTCCTTAGCATCTGCTAATGTCTTACCTGCCACTGTTTGTTTCTAAAGCTTCTTTATTTCATGTTTGAGCTTCTCTGATGTTTGTCTCTCAATGTTGCATCTTGTTTGGAAGGACTACTTGAGTTCCTGGAGACTTTCAACCTCCATTTTCAGCCTATTGATCTCTTTTCATTACAGAGTCATCTCCTCCATGGACTTTGCTAGCTGCATATTTTTTTCCAGTGCTGTCAATAGAGTTGACAATGGAATTTATGTTGTAGTGGTTGTTGGCACAACTGTTGTACTGACTTTCGCAAGGGGAACTACACTCAATGGAATGAATTCCATCGAGGTTGATTGTTCCTTCTCTTTCACTAACCTTTCCAATTCTTCCTCCATTTCCTTGATCTGTGCATTCTGCTGCATGATTAGCTTCAACAATTCCTCTTTCTCATCTTCCTATTTATTTAGCTTGTGAATCCTCTGTTGGTGGCAATTTTAGCTGTTTTCTCATAGATGCAATGTCAACATTCTTTTTCTTTAACATCTCCTCTACTGCTTTTACATTCGAGGGATCATACCCAATCTTGAGCACCAACTCCTCTAAGGATATTATTCTGTTATCCTTTGCAAAAGAGGATATATTTTCCAACTTCAATTGGGTCTGAACATTGTTTAAAGATACATGTAACTTCGCTTTCGTAGAGGAAGCATGTTCCAATGTGGAGAAAACCATTTCTCCAGTCTGTTTGTGAAAATCCATTCGGTCAGCTGGATGGACTTTTTTGGTGTCAAAAACAATAGTTGACCTCTTGTAGTCAGTGATATCTTTGGGTTGAGACACCTGTGCTTGCAGAAATGCCAGATGCATTCTTCCTTTCTTTGTGTCAAAGGCTAACAACAGTCTATGTTGTGTTGTGGAGGTTTGCTTCCAGGACTGAGCGTAGGTGTTGTTGGTCAACATCGGGTTCTTCTTTTTAATCATGTCATATTTTTCGAAAATGTTCAGAGGTACAGATCCTTCTGGAGTTTGGGTGGTCACAACTATATCCGTCTGCTTCTTTGAAGAAGAAGTGGACATCACATGATGTTTTCTCTCAATCACTTTGGCAGAGTAGGGCTCTTCCTCACTAGACATGTGAGTAGCATGAGTGGTTTTGGGTCTCTTGCTGTATACCTGAAAATCTTCTGTTGATACCTCAGTGATTGAAAGAGAGGCATCCTTTCTTGGCATTTTTTCCTTTGGTACCTGTGGAGTGGTAGTCTGTGAAAAAGAGACTGAAGGAGATTCCTACTGTTCCGTATCTACCAAAGTGTTTGCCTCCCACTCTGTCTGGTTCACATACTTTTCAATTTTTGGTTTGAGGGTGTGAGCATAAGGTGAAATTTTGTTTTTGGATCTCATTTCTACAATGATCCCACTTGGGTCATAATGCCAAATGAAACTGGTGCTGAATTTCATTTCCTTTAACAGTTTATCCACCTCTTCCCCAACAACTCAACTGTTGCAGATAAAACGGTCCTATTTTCCCTTTAATCCTCATCTGTTGTTTTTTCTTCAGAGACACAAAATGAATGCCATCTTATTTTATCATTTGACGAATATACTCCAGTGAAAATATTGGAACAGGTACATACTTGGGAAATTTGTATGGAGCTAGTTCACACCCATACACTCTGATCTCCGTGTGATTCTGGTATATGAACTAGTCCCCAGTCTTTGTGAGATCTGAAAGGTGAAAAAATATTTGGATCTCCTCATTTATCCTCGGTTCTGGTCTTCCACTGAGCATGCTTATCACTGGGTGATAAAACAACTCGATGAATTGATCCGGATTTATGTAGGAACACATTGAAATACAGAAATACACATAAACGCAGAGATCCAGTGGAAATAAGACTTCATTTCATTAATAACAAATGACTGAAATATGCTTGTAGACAGAATGGAAATAAACTAGCTAGGGCGATGGTAGCTTATCTCTGAGAAGAGATGTGGTTGCTACTCGCATCCATGAGAAGATGATTACAATGAGGCTCTAGAGGCCTTTTTACAATAGACGAGAATGCCAAAAGTCATAGACATCCAAAAACCTAACCCTAGGAGATGAAGCGCCAAAAGTCATGTGGGCCCCATTTGGATAAGTTAGTACATCAACTTCCCGGGGTTGTAACTTTTGTCAAGGAGATTCATTTTGGGGGCTCAATTATGCCTTCAGCTATCATTGAGAACCTTGATCTCAAAAAACCTTCATTTAGGCCCTCAAAATGGCCCAGAAGTTAAAACCTGCTAAAAATAGTAAATTGCCAAAATTGCCAGAACACTGTTTTGAGCCAGTCGAAAAAGGTGGGTGGCCACCGATATCCACCTGGATCATGAATTGTTTGAAACTGAACTCAGTGGAGTTTCTTCTAAGCAGCGATGTCCATAAAGTTAGTGCTTGCAGTTTTCCGTCTTTTTCCATCTTCTGCATGAGAAAGGAAAATTTGTCTACTTGATAGAACATAAACATGTAGGCCAGTATTGAAGAATACTAGAACATGCCTTTTGTAGGGAAATTTTCCAGTTGCTCGTGCAAGTTCTCGACCAAAAAACCGTTGTAATCAAACTGGGTGGCAACTTTCTCTTCAGCAGAGAAAATGGACAGGAAACCTAGGATAGGTTCATCCACCCATTCATCTGAGAAGCAACCGAGCAAACAACATAGTGTTGAGATAATCTGATTTCCCTTTTCAAAATATATGGAAGAATGATAGGGAGGATTATTCTTAGGGAATTGGGCATCTTATGGGAGGAACAACTCAAAGATTTTTGCTCTTTGGGGAAATGACAGGTTTTGATACATTTCTATTAGAATTTCAATTGTGATGGGAGAACAGGGTTTGGCTCTGTGTACCTTCATCATTTGATCGATGGCCTTGGGTGTAATAAGAAAAAGGGTTTCTCCAGACGAAGATACTATCGCTCTCTGATCAGGGAGGTAGTGCGCTTGGCATTTGAGAGTGAATTCAAAAAAATGATAGACTTGGGGAAAAAGATACAAAGGGAAAATTGACTGCTAGAGCCCAATTTCATCGCTCTGATTGATGAAGGTGTCTTTAAACCATGAATTTAGCTTGGCAAAGTCAAAATCGGACCTGGTTTCTAAGATTAAATAGTCTTTATATGCTAATGGGATCCAGTCGAGATTGACAGGAGGTGGGAGAAATGGATTTTTCTCCACACTCAACATTTTACTTTTGGGCACCATTGTTTTCCATGGGAACCTAGACACTGAACACACGTTAGTAGGAGAAAACTTATGGCTGGATGAGATGTTGCAAAGGTGAAGGAAAATGAGTCTCTGATACACAAGGAGTGTGAGTGGAATGCGAATGACCGAAACGGGGTTGGAATTTAGTGAATGGGTTTCCGTTGGGAGAAAAAAGGACAGGTCAGGTGAACAATGGGTATGTGTCCAGTAATAAATGGCCAACAAGTATTTTAGAGCGTGAGGGGGCAAGGTGAAGGACATCTAACGTGTGTACCTGGTTGATGTGCAGAATGGTGATTGGGGAATGAACTAAAAAGATATGACCCGTAACGGTTAGATGGAGGGGACATGCTGATGTGGTCATAAAATGGGATTTGCAAGGGGTGGTTTTGGGGTGTGGCATCTCTGGATGATGGTGGTGAGTTGGAAAAATGGTAGGCGGTAAATTTTTGGAGTGGGGAGGTAAGATGGAATGAGATGATGCCACGTAGAGATGGGGTCCGCCTAGACACTACTTCATTCTGGACCCCCCCCCGACCGTTAAAGGTAGAAAGGTTGGGGGGGTCCGAGATCTCTAGCTAATCGTTGATTTGAACAAAGCTACACTACTATAAATAGACAAAATTTCCGACACCCTATTTCCGTACCCCCAACGTTTGACGTCGCTCAACTTCCGCTTATGAGGGCTCAAAAGGCATCGAAAAATCTCTCGTGGTTTTTTCGATGTTGGACTATCATCGGTATTCCGACTCCCCTAACGTCTGACGACTAACGACCTTTAAAAAAATAATTTCAAAGGACAACTGGAAAACAATGAGCGTGTTGTAGTTTCGACTCTTTGCTGGGAGCATTTTCCATTGGAAGTCTGACCTGTAGTAGTCGGAAGACCAACGAACCTGAATATTTAAAAAAAAAAAATTGTTGAAAAGAGGTGAGGCATTATTTTTCTCAAGTTCATAAAAGGTAGTGAAGGTTTCTTCAACACTGACAAGCCCATTTTGGTTTCCAAATTCTACAAGATCCCGGAGAAAATCATCTGTTGGCTCAAGCTTCAGCAAAGGCAGAGATGGATTGGTTGTTGCAATTGGAAATGGGGCAAAGAAATGGCACAGAATTTATCAAAAGATGATTCTATCAAGTAATAGGGCAAATAAATGGCATGGAATTTATCAACATTAGTTCCTCATGGCTGCATAAATGTATTGTCCATGTTCATACCAAACCAAAATTTATTCACTTGTAGCACCTATGGGATTCACAAAATGGGTTTAGTAACTCTAATCATCTAGTCACACCATTTGTTGAAAGTGGCCTCATTGAATGCAAAATTCTTAGTGTCCTTCCAACTCTTCCAAGCATCAAATTGCAATGAAAGAATTTGTTGATTGGGTATGGGATGAAGTTATCTTCCCTATAGGGGATTCCATTTCCACATCCCAAAAGCAACCAATGGATAGCCACAGATGGATTAGGTGGATTATGTGTGGGGATTAGTACATTCCTAAAAGACTTCATCTATTAATAACTTAAACCCTTTCAATTTAGTTCCCTACACACATAATTTAGTGACAAATTGGGCATCCAGGTTGAATTATTCCTTGGTGTATTTACAGAAGAGATGGATTGCAATCCACTAGCAAGCAAAATGGCCCCTGAGGTTAATAATCAATGAGATGATGGCACCACAACCTCCCCTATATGTACCATACTTGTGATATAGGCTAGGTTCATCCTTATTGTGACCATGCTTCCTCATAACTTGAAATGTATGGGAGACATATTCCCCCTCCATAGACAAC
>ML791734.1:57129-69228 GCA_009831015.1 Picea engelmannii | reverse complement strand
TATTGACATGGAAAATGCATTCGATGGAGTTCGTCACAACTTTCTCATTGAATTTCTTCACAAATTCGGCTTTAGTATAGTTTTCATTAAATTGATTGAGGCTTGTATAAGTAACACATGGATCTCTCCCTTGATCAATGGTTTCCCCACTAATTTCTTCAAAGCCTACAAAGGACTCAAGAAGGGTTGTCCACTCTCCCCTCTCCTATATATATTGATGGTTGAAGCCCTCAGTGGGAGGTTAGAGTATGAGAGCAGATTCCCGTTGATAATTGTGAGGGGGGTCAACAAGATCAACCACTCGCAATTTGTAGATGATATCTTTCTTCTTAGGGGAGCCTCCTCCATCATTGTAGTGCACTTTAAAGAAGTATTGGATTTGTTCACCAAAGTTTCAGGGGGATTGGTGAATAATGCCAAAATCCGTCTATATGCTTAGAATGTTAGTGCTCGCTCTCTTTCTATAATTTTTAGGGTGCTTCACTTCCCCTTTGTGTCAAATTGGAGGACCTTTAAATACTTGGGGATTCCCATTTGTCTCCAATATCTTCCCCCAATCGAGTGGACATCAATTCTTTCCAAAATAAAAGATAAATTTTCAATTTGGGGGGTGCATTGGCTTAATCCAGTTGGCAACCTTGCGTTGGTCAACTCGGTTCTTTTTGCTCTCCCAATTTTTTAATTTTCCTCCCATTCTACCCCTCCTTGTGGGTGTAAAAAAGGCTTTGGCTCAAGAGATCTAGAAATTTTTATGGCAAGGGGGAAAGTATAATAATAAGATATTTCATTTAGTCAACTGGTCCATTGTGTGAGATATAAAAGTGCATGGGGGATTAGGAGTAAAGGATACAATGTTGGTTAATATAACCCTGGGCTCTAAAATGTCTTGAAGGATAATTGGAGGTAAATTTTATTGGTGGAAAAAGTATCTCCTATATAAATAATTTTCAAGAGATATTCTTTGCAGTCTTGACAATCCCCCACCCCCTTAGAATGGCTCACATATTTGTAAACTCCTTCAAGATTCTTTGCCTCTTCTATGTAGTCATCTCACTTGGATCCCTGAGAATGGAAGATGTATAGACCTATGGCATGAAAACATCACGGGGAATCCCCCGTTGATTCATGACATCACTCTCACTCCTCTTCGGGCTTAGATGTTGGCTAATCATAATTTTTCCCTTTTTGAAATCTCTTCTTGGTAAAGCTCTTTAGGATTATAGAAAGTTTGGGATATGGGAGTGGTCTTGAAGCACATAAAGGAGTGGGATGGTGTCTTTCTTATAAAACTACAAGGGGACTCCCCCTGTCATTTGGAGGATTCTGATGGAAGAGGATGGGAAGAACAATGCTTTTTAGTTCATAAAGGGTATGGAGTTAATCTTCACCAATTAGATTTTCCGGAAAAATCTAAATTGTGGGATAATATTTGTCATCAGGATGGACTCCCAAAAGTAAATATATTTTGTTGAATCCTTGTTCATTGAAATATTATAATAGGAGAGAATATTTGTAAGAAAGGATTCCCAAGGCCTACCAAATGTGCCTTATGTTCTACAGATAGTGAATCCAATCCTCACTTGTTTTTGGAATGTGTTTTCACTAGAGATGTTTGGAAATTTGTCCTTCAAGAAATCAACCATAAAGTCAATTGGACGGAATCAGTAAGTCTCATCATAGGAAAATGGTATGCTTATGCCATTTAGAGTCTTTGATACCCAATTTGGTGTGCAAGGTATGGAAAGTATTGGTGAAATCTAGTACTGTCTGGTCCTTTTCTTGACACTTGGTGGTCCATCTTGTGTACTAGTCCTCGTAGCTTCTAATAGGGTAGTATTGTTCTTTAATGAAATCCATAAAGGAATCCCATGTGGGGGAGACTACAAATATTGAAAATTCCTCTATGGCCCTTTTATTAGAGTAAGTATCCCACTAGTCCTTAACATGGGGGACAAACTTGAGGAGTGCAAAAGTAATCTTTTCCCTATCGGAAAAATTGTGGACCGAAAAATACCCTTCGAGGAGATTCATCCATTTATCTACAAAATCTAAATCTATCATTACTTCAAATAATGGAATATAATTTACTTGTACCTTGAAGGGGGTTTCATGGTCACTTGATGAATATGCGTCTCCTATGGGAAGCCTCCAAAAGATCTGTGCAAATTTGTCCATCATTTCATTCCTTTGTCGCGTAAGTGATTCCTCGAGCAATAGTTTAAAAGGATCTCCTGCTCCATCATATTTATTCTTGTCCCCCAAGAGTTGTGGTCGGGCTCGACATGACTAATATTGCAAAGGCTTGACTAGTTCGAGTCCCAACTTCTTGTACCCAAATCTTGTCGGGGACATGCATAAAGAAAAATAAATGAAGAGAAGACCACTCCGATAATGCTGATATGGATTTATGAGTGGAAAAAAATAAATAACAGACTGGATACAATAACATAGAGATACAAAGAACAACAACAGATATCCAGTGAACACTAACTTCTATTTAATAAATAAAATAGGATGAAACTGTAAAACTGTAGAACTGAAAACAACTTGTTCAAATGGTGATAGCTATCTCTAAGAAGAGATGTGGTTGCTACATTCATCCGTCTGAGAAAAATGATTACAGTGAGGCTCCAAAGGACTTTTTTAATGTTACTCATGAATTCCAAAAACCCTAGACATCCAAAAACATAACCCTAAGAGATTAAACGCCAAAAGTTATGTGGGCCTCGATGGGTAAGTTGGTACCTCAACTTCCCGGGGTCGTAACTTTTTCATACGAAATCCGTTTGAGGTGCGTGATATCCCGTTGGAAAGGCATTTTCGAGAATTACACATTATTTTGTCAAACACTAACTTCATTTACAGTTCGACTGTGGCAAGACAAAAAAAGACTGTTTAGGGCCCCAAAATGGCCCTGGAAGTACAGAAAGATGTTTTGACATGAAACATTCCAAAATAAGCCAGTTGGATTAGGTGGGAAGCCACCAATATCCACCTGGAAGCTGTGTAGGGCTTTAGACAACCCCAAAAGTGTAGAACCCACAATTATGTAGAATTATAGAAGAACATGTTGAACTAAAACTGTCAAAAGGAGCTAGTTGGAATAGGTGGGTGGCCACCATTATCCACATGGATCACCAACGTCGTTGGATGGGTTTATCAAAGGGAAAAATACTTCTCACTTCATGATATTCGAGATGATGAGACCAAACTCCATGTAGGGGTTTTGTACTTGGATCAAGAACACTGGTAGTGGTAGCAGTGGCATAGGAAATGTTATCCAAGACTACCCACTTGGAACATGTTCACTAAAGCAGTTTGTGCCCATTTTGATAGGGAATCACATTTTTGGGAAATCTCACTAAGCTACACCAAACTGGATCAGTTAAAGACTTCATCATGAAATTTGAACAATTGGATATCCCAACCAAGGGATTATATGATGAATTTTACTTGAATGTTTTATCACTGGCTTAAAGGAAGGCATCATGGATCATATGAGCATGCATCATCCTACTACCTGGTTGCAGGCATGCCAATTAGCAATGGATGCAGAGACCATCCTTCAGGATCCAAACTTGAAGGCTACATTCCCCAATGATCCTCTCCTTGGGGCTGTCCCAGCTATGACACAAACCTTGAAGGTCCAAAAGGTATCTCCATCATAAATGGAGGAGCATCGTAAGAAAATAATTTTCTACTACTATGATGAAAAGTATTCACCAAGACATAAATGAAGGGAAAATAAGTTCTTCTAGATTGATGCATCAACTTCCTCTTCCTATGAATACATACCTTCAGATGAGGTTCTTGACCCAGAGGATTCTCAACCAAGTGTTCATGCTGAAGATTTTTTTTCCTCCTCAGTGACACCAGAGGAGCCTAACATATCTCTTCATTCCCTCTCGGGTATTTCGGCCCCATAGACATTGAAGATCAAGGGATACATCAAGCATAGGCCAGTTCTGGTGTTGATTGATAGTGGTAGAACCCATAATTTTATTCATCACAGTCTTGCCGAGGAGACCCATTGCTTTGTCCACCCTATTTCTAATTTTCAAATTATCATCACTAATGGTGGTATGATGAAGTGTGGGGGCCATTGTGAGAATGTCAAACTCCAAATGGGTGACTATCATTTGAAAACTCACATGTTCTTTATTTCCATGGGGGGATGTGATATATTTTTTGGGTGTGGAATTCCTTTGCACTCTGGGACCAATCACAATTGGTTATCAAGAGTTATATATGAGCTTCACCCAAGAGGCTCACTCCTATACCCTCTAAGGTCCCCAAGCGGGCTCTCTTGAAATCATATGGAAAAATTGTTGAAGAAAGGCCACCATGGTGTGATTTCTCAATTGCATGCCATCCAGGTCATCGATCATGCCTCTTCGATAGTCCCTCCTAACCTACAACTAATCTTGGACAAGTACCCCAACGTTTTTGAAGTTCTAATGGAATTACCTCCTTCCAGGGGTGAGGATAATCATAACATCCCTCTCCTTCATAGAGTTAAAGAGGGCCATGTGCACTAATCCTTTCCTAGCTGCTCCCGACTTCAACAAAACCTTTGTGGTGGAATTAGATGCTTGTGACACTAGTCTAGGTGCAGTGCTCATACAAGATGGTCAACTTGTGGCCTTTACTAGCAAAGCTTTGAGTGGCCACAATCTGGGTAGATCTACCTATGAAAAGGAAATGATGGCCATTCTCCATGTGGTGCACACATGGAAGCCGTATATTTTGAGGCGTCATTTTCAGATCAAAATAGATCACCATAGTTTGAAGTTTTTTTTGGAGCGATGGTTATCCTCCCCAGAAAAAAAACAAGTGGCTGACTAAAATGTTGGTTTATGATTATGAAATCATATATAAGAAGGGAAAAGACAATATAGTACCAGATGCATTGTCTAGACAACATGAGGAGGGCGTCTCCCTTTTTTCCTTATTCTTATAGGTCCTTGATTGGATTGAAGAGGTACGCCAAGAGTGGCTAAATCACCTGATTTTCTCCCTTATTAATTCAACGCCTTCAGGAGGAACCTAATCCTCCCATTGGATACTCTTGGCACGGAAATATTCTCATATATAAGGATCACCTGGTTCTATCTCCCTTTTCAGCACTTGATCCGAGGCTTTTAAATGAGTTGCACTCATTAGCTATTGCGCATCATTCGGGCTTCCAAAATACCTATGCTCGTGCCTGTCGTTCTTTTTTCTGGGTAGGCATGAAGAAGGATATCCTTCACTTTATCATTGGATGTGAAGTGTTCCAACGTAATAAAGGTGAAGCTATCAAGTCTCCAGGAGCTCTAAAACCCCTACCCATTCCATCTTCTATGTGAACAAACATTTCCATGGAATTTATAGTGGGCCTTCCTAAAGCTGGGAACAACTCCATCGCCATAGTGGTGGTTGATTGCCTCTCCAAGTATGCTCATTTTTGTGCCTTACCCACCCTTTCACACCGACACTAGTAGCACATGTTTCCTTGATCATATTTTCAAGTTACATGGCATCCCCACCTCTATTGTATCCGATCATGACCCAACTTTCACCAACACATTTTTGCAAGAGCTACTTAAATTATAGGGCACCCAACTGAATATGAGCACAACCTATCGCCCCCAATCATATGGTTAGACAAAAGTAGTCAGCAAATGTTTGGAAACCTACTTGAGGTGTTTTGCTTCCGAAAAACAACATCAATGGGTGCAATGGATCCCCTTGGCCGAATGGTGGTACAATAATTCCTATCATACAACCACTAAAATGACCCCATATGAAGTAGTGTATGGCCAACACCCACCTACAATCACTATATATCTTATAGGAACATCATAGGTCCAATATATTGATACAATTCTTCAAGGTAGAACCGCCACCCTAGCAGCTCTAAAGGATAACCTCCACATGGCACAAAATCACATGAAGAAACATGAAGACTTACATCATTCCGAAAGGGTTTTTCAGGAAGGTGATCAGGTGTTTCTCAGGCTCCAACCTTACCAAAAAAACATCTCTAAAATCCCAGGCACATCACACTCTAGAACCCAATTTTTATGGGCCCTACCATATCATCAAATGTATTGGTTCAGTGGCCTACATATTGGCCCTTCCAGCTACTTCAAAAATCCATTTGGTGTTCCACGTTTCCTATCTAAAGAAAGTGGTCGAACGAAATTGCAGGGTCCAAACCATCCTTCTGGAATTAGATGAAGAAGGTTCTCTTTGGCTCCAACCAGAAGCAATCCTCAATTCCCGTGAAGGGTAGTTGCGTGGAAGAACTATCAAGGAAGTGTTAATCAAGTGGAAGGACACCTCACCAGAGGATACGACTTGAGAACCAACGACCATACTCCAACAACTTCTGCACCTTCAACCTTGAGGACAAGGATGATTTTGAAGGGGGAGGGCATTTTAGGATCCGATCGTAACCCCTGTTTGTGGGTCATTAGTTAGTCGAATATGATTTCTATGTAATAAAGGCCGACATTAGTTAATACTTGGCCTAATAAATAAAGAAGATAAGTCAATATAAGAAGACCTAATAAAAGCTTCCGCTTCTAGGAATATCTTCCTCTAGAAGTTTCCTTATAAGATAGAATTAGTATAAATAATAGTAGGATGTATTGTATATTTTGTCTTGGAGATTATTGTAATAGAGTTCTACTATGTTGGAGGTTTCCCACTCGAAGAGGAAAGTGAACATTGCTATCTCTAATAAAGGTGCTCTTTCTGGTGTTATTATGATATTGTTCTAGCTATAATCTTGTTGTTCCGTTACTACTTGCTAAATATTTATGTTCTGCATATTATTATTCATTGGTTTACCTTCCCAATTACTCTCTCCATTCGTGAGTGTGTGGTGCTTCAATGTAGCCTATCTGTGAATGCAGTTGTAATGTACAAGATTACAACATTGGCGTCGTTGCCTACAACACATGGGGGTGGTCTTAACCTGAAGAAGATGGAGAGATATTGTTGCTTGTGGATATTGTGGATGCTTGCTCAGTGGTTTCTTCTTGTGTATGCTTGTTTGCTCATTGTTGTGCATGAATGCTGGTGGATTATCGTTGTTTTCTCCTCGAAGACAAAATCCATAAATTTATAAAGATGGTGACTCAAACCCGTGAAAGTGTATTAGATGCCATTTCGACGAAGAAAATCAAGAGAGGGAAAGAATGCGCTCACTCCAATCGAGACGTAGACCCTGAAGTTGATCTCTATCAGAAGTTATGCAACGATTTCATCCACTCGATGTGATTATTGTCATAAAATCATAATGATGTTCATCCATGATGATGCTGAGAAATTTGTTCACAAATGCGGATGAAATGATTGGTTGATCGCGGACCTTGTCTACATGGTCGAGTAGTACCTCGAATATAGGTCAATTTACTTGTAAGTGTTGGATGTTGGGAAGAATGGTCGATGGTCAATTGGTTATTTTCGAAATATTTCAATGGAGGAGAGCGCCATTGGTTTGGAAGGCCATTGTTGAATTTGATTGGAAGTAGACTAGCATAGCCACTCAAAACCGTGGCTGATGAATGTCGAAAGGTGTGGATAGAAAATGAAATGCACAGTCAGAGAAAATGAAACGTACAATTAGAAAATGAACGTCTACAGCCAGCACAGCCAGCGTGTTAAATCCACAGCCAGCTTGCTAAATCCAAAGTTTAATCATTTAAACGTGGCAATCATATAGTGCTACAGTAATTTCTTACTATGATTGGGTAAATATTAAAAGGTAAACAGGTTAACTGATGCATTCAAAAATACAAGGAAGTTATGAAGAGGAAATCACATTCATTGATTTGGGAGGACAACTAAAAATATGCCAGCATCTTCAATTGTTAGCCGTCAGATTAGAATTTTAAATTAAAAAGTGATTAATTGTGCTCATTGTCAATAGGTGTATGCCTTTTGACATAATCAACTATCCAATCGACGGTTGACTATCTTTATGAGAACTTGATCACATACAAATGTGTCAATCCCATGTGATGTGGTTTCCATATTAATCACGATGATGCAAGAAACGAAGGCGACCGAGGATGACTCTGACCCATCACAGAACCGTCCGAGAAATACAACAATCAAACGTTGAAACATAAAATTCGACTGACTATGTGAATGTTGTGGTCGATCAAGTGGATAAAAGGAGACCCCATTTGATTCGAAATATTGGTCGAAAGAGAATGATAATAAAAAGTGATAATCCGTGGAAATGTTTAACTGAGTTGAGCAACAAGATGTGACAATGTTAATGCTCAGATTAATTATTCAAGGAAGGCGCCACTACGAAGCATATGAATGGGCGTGGGGGAAGCCAATGACCATCTCTTTTCTTTCAGGAGAACAAGTCGAACCGATTGGTTTCACTGTGCACCTCGACTTCCATTTTCTATTGGGCGGTTGTCTTTTCTTATGTTTTCTTGTGTCGAACGACTAAGTATTCCGACTTGTAGTGAAGATATCAAGAAATGGCATGGCATGCGGACCAAGTCATCAATTGATGATTTTTTTTTATTGAAGATGATTTTTTTATCGAAGGAGTAAAGAGAGTTCGATTATGATATATAGTTTGAGTAAGTTTAATGATTAAGAATATGTATTTTTTTTTAAAAGATTATAAGTTCAAATTCAAAAGGATAGGGTATATATACTTCTGTAAACTTTAATAGTCACCTTAAAAATAGATTATTATTATTATTACTAACAGGAAATTCAACATATTAAAATTGAGAAATAGAAAAAAAAAAATGACCGAACTTCGACAGAGCTAAATCGAGTGAGTAAACTAAAACCGTTGTACTTTGAAAATAATGATGAGCTCAATGGTTATTTTTGCATGATGTCCTAGTTAGTAAAGGCTTCACGTCATATGGAGACTTGTGTATTCCAATGGAGAATTGTGTTAATTGACATTTAGAAAAAGTCGACTTATAGTACGAGGCTAGTCGATTCAGTCATAATAAAAACATAAAAATTCTATCACCCGTGGTCCTCAAAAATTAAAAATCTTTTGCATTCGGAAGTTGTGAAGGATTAAAAAATTACATGAAGGATATTTTCAAGACGATTTTAAGTTTAGTCAAGCCGACTCAACTTTATAGTTGAGTCAATCAAGTTGAAATCTAAGTCGAGTATGTAATTTAGTTGAAAAAATGAAAAAAAGCTAAAAACATATGTTGTAGATTGTAGTATTTAATTGAGTCAAGATTTAATGTAAAAGGTAAGTAACAAATGAAGTTTAAATAAAGAGGGGTTAAACGTGCATTTTCTTTGAAGGTTGGTGATCCCCTCCACCATTGTAATAGGAGTTAGATTGGTCTTTTATCGACATAAGTGATATTTAGTAGATGAAATGAAGTAAGCCTTGCACAGGAAAACTCTATGTATTTATGTTTTACTAACTACTAGAATCATAATCATAGTTAGTCATCCTTCATGTAATATACAAACGCAAGATTCCATACATTTCTAAATAATTTTAGCAGCGCATCCATGTTAAAAAACACCGACCCGATACATAAAAAGAATATGATTATGAATCAAGACTCTTGTAGCAACAGATGATAAGAAACAAAGCAATGACTAAGCACTTGAATACAAAAATGAGCATCGACAAAGGAAATTTTTGCAATGGCTAAGTGAGCAGAGAACTTATGATGAGTAACTGTCGAAGACATTCAAGAGAGACATTTTACACACACACAAAGTGCTTAAAGAAAATACGATGATGAGAACACCAAATTAATTGATCTCTTGAGTACAAGTGTTGCAAAATAGTTTTTGGGTCGTGACAACAAAATAATGGCATGAGTGTCTGATGGAACAGACCCTCATTGATCCCCTATAACAAATCCTCCAAGAGAGATAGCCTAACAGAGCATGTGAGAAGTCTAGGTTTGAATTGAGCGACTGGCTTGGAAATAATAACAGCCAGGGAATCTCTTGATGAGGAACGCATAACATGGAGATCGAGGAGATGAGACCTGTAATATATAGTCACTCAGATACAGTAGAGACTAATCATAGTAAATCTTGTATACATCTATCACCCTATCTAGCTAGTGGTTGTTGCAGCTGAGTTACCTATGCAGATCAATATGCATGGGTGGTACACAATGGGGATACTTCTGTAGCAGCAAACACCCATAACATTGGTGCACGCTTGCTTGGGATGAGCATGGAATTGAGTGTGGGGGAGATGTTGGGAGGCCTCTTAAGCCCTTGTAATAGTAATCATACTTTAATACATAAGTAAATATAGGAATACATATGTAATACAGATAAACACGTAAGTAAGTACAATAATGTAACATAAGGATCTTAAGGAATGATTAGTTGGAGCGGGTACAACTGCTCCAACCATCTCTCATATGTATTTATACTCATCACTAAGGAATAAACGAGGGATTGGTAAATACCTTCCCAATTTCTCTCTCCATTCGTGAGTAAGTGTGTGGTGCTTCAATGTAGCCTCTCTATGAATGTTATTGTTGTTGGGTATGTGTTATATTCTTTGCATGTGTGTGTGTGTGGGCGCGTCAGATTCAACAATTGCGTCTGTGCGTTTTTTGCTATTTTGAACGGATTTTGCTATTTTTTGCGATTCTCTAAATTAATCCCAGATTAAGGGATTAGGGTTTTGGTATCTACGAAATACCTAAAAAACATTGTATATATTGTATGGTGAATGGTGAAATTTGAGATATAATGGATATAAGAAAGGTTTTCCCCGGTTGAGGGTTTCCGGTATAAATCTTTGTGTACTATGTGAATGAGCCATTGATTAATTTATGTTTTACTTAAGAATCTATATGCATTGCTTTACTTCACAAGTTTAAAACTTACATGTGGTATTAGAGCTTGTTTTTGGCTTCAGAGGGATGCCTTTGTTGTTGAGGGTTTGGCTCGATCTTGATAGATCAAGTTTATCTTGGGTCTGTGATAAACCTAGGTTTAGTGGGAGCTTTCACAGTGGTGATTCGAGTGTATAAAGAGGAATGACAAGCTCTTCTAGAATCGAGATAGAGAATTTCAACGGTAAAAACTTTGAGCTATGGAATCTCAAGATGGAGGACCTTCTTGTAGACAAAGAACAATGGATCGCTGTGGATCCTGGTACACAACCTACTGGTACATCGTCTACTAGCACATAGGCTACTGGTACAAAACCTACTAGTACACAAACTACTAGTACACCACCTACTGGTATATTGAATGAAGATTGGGAGAAGTTGGACAGAAGAGCAAGGAGTACTATTCAACTCTACTTGGCAGATTTGGTGTTGTTAAATGTCTCGAGAGAATCTACAACCAAGGAACTTTGGGATAAGTTGGGGAATTTGTATCAATCAAAGTCCCTGGTAAACAAGTTGTTTCTTTGAAAGAAGCTATATCATCTTAGGATGGAAGATGGAGATTCTGTGACAGAACATCTAAATGCCTTTAATACTCAGGTAAGTCAACGTGTCTCTATTAATATTATGATTGCAGAAGAAGATAAGTGTATTACTTTGTTATGTTCTTTGCCAAACTCTTGGGATAATCTGGTTGTAGCAATTGGTAGTACCACTCAATCTACATTGAAATATGAGGATGTAGTTTCATCCTTGTTATCTGAAGAGATGAGGCAGAAAAACATGTATAGTCATAGCACATATGCTTTATTTGTAAGAGGTCGTACCCAAGACAAGAATCCTGGTAAGCCTTTGGGGGGGAGATCTAAATCTAAAGGTAGATCTAAGTCTTTAGGAAAATCTTTGAGGAAATCATGAAAGTGTGGTAAAACAGGGCATTATAAGAAAGATTACAAGTCTAAGAAGGTTGAAAAACCAAAGGGCTCTGATAGTACCTCTTCCACAGAGGATAAAACCTCCACCGAAGAAGGAGGTGATGTTTACCTGACATCTACAAGTACACATGCAAACCATGATGTTGTTAATGTTTTATGCCATTATTATAGTTCTTTGCATTTCATAAAGACAAGAGCATAATAACCACAAGATCACTGAGAAATACACATCCACAATAGACACAACATTTATCCTGGGAAACCCTCTAGGGGAAGAAAACCCAGCA